>VWZZ01003270.1:303743-388421 GCA_013399095.1 Psophia crepitans
TTTATTCTTTTCTTTGGGATAATCCTGTCCATCTTTTCAATAGCTCATTCTCTGTAAAATAACTCCAGGCAAAAGCCTATTGAAATGTCTAATATGAACCAGAACAGATTTGTCCAGTTCTGATATTGGTTACACTTGAGCTGGCTAAGAAGACATGGCTCAAAAATATGAAGGATTCTTACTGCACAAGAAACATTATTAGAAGCACATTTTCTTTAGCAGACAAATGAAAATAGGCAGCAGATGGAAAGGAAAAAAAAAATCCATAGCTTTGGTAAATCTCTCAGATATTACTATGTTTAGCAGTTTGCACCTTCGTGCAACTGGATATACATAAGATGAATATCAGACCTAAATATCTCACAATGGGAAAAGTAAACTTGATATGATTTCAGGGAAGTAGGCAGTTGCTTCTCACAGCAAAGTCCACATACACACATGTGTTTGCCTTCTCTCAGGACAGAGCAGCTTCAAAACACTTTATTGTTAATAAAAAATGAATGTTAGCTGTCTGGTATTTGTGACAACTTTACAGTGCTGCTATGCTTGTGCTGGGACCAAAAGAAACAAATCTCTGTAAAGAAGAGAGATTGTAGTTTCAACTTCTCTATAAGTTTATTACTCTCACTTTCAGTAGTTAGCTGCTACTTTGCCCTAGTTATACAAACTACAGTGGCTGAGATGAAAAAGCACTTATTCTAGAGATCACAGTTCTAGGTCTGAGTGAGACTAAATTGAGAGTTAGCCCGGAAGAGTATTAAAGATATCTGTATTAATTATAGGAAAAGAAAATCATACTGTTGTTTAGAGTTTGAAGGAGATATTATATAGTTCTAATTTCATACAAACATTTTATACAATTTCTATTTGTTAATAGCACTGAAGAGAAAACAGACTTGCATTTCTAAGGCATAGTTTGAAATCATTTCAGGGACAGTGTTGATGCAGTTTCAACCTCACATGATGCGTTCAACAGTGCTTTGGATGACAGATGAGAAAATCCAGTCACAGTGGTGGTGGTAAAGGAAGGGAATATGGAGGGGAGGAGGCAGAGTAGCAAAGCTGGACAGCACTGAGATAACTAACAAAACCAGAGAAACAGATAAGAGTTACACAGAGACAGAAATATAGATTAATGTTGACTAAATAATATTTTGGTCTTGATGAACTGTGAGAAGAGCTGCTATAAGCACAGTGTAGGAAGGAATCAATGTACCCATGAACTGTTAATCTGAGGTAAAGTAAAATAAAAAATATCACATTAACAAGCAACAATGATATTTATAGAATTTACAGTTTTCAGCTGCAAAAACAGGCTTGTAAAAGACTTTATGAGGATGATAATTTCACAATTTTTCACTAGTAAGAACTCAGTTTTCAAACTACAGAGTCATCTTTGGAAAGCTTTTTAAAAGTAGAACTTAATTTTTGGCCTATTATTTTCTAACAAATAGAAATTTCCTCCTTGGAATTGTTCTTATTAAATCTTAATTCTTTTTACTGACTTTTGGTTTTCATGCCAGATAAGTCAAGTATGAATGAAGGCAGCTGAGAAAATGGATTATTTGGATTTATAAGTTCTCTGATAGTGAATAAAAACACAGTGGCAAAATCTGCACTGGTCTCGCCTACACACATGCTTGAGAGATGAAATAATAGCCAAATTTTCCAAGCTGTCACAAAGAAAACAGTTATTTTTCACAGGGTATAAACTAGAAATTTTGCTGGTTTTAAACAGGTTGGAGAAACTCAGAAAGTAGGAAAAATAAAATTATTACAGAAACTAAGAGCAAACAATGAGCAGCCGTTGGTAGCTTATGGCTGCATAGATGCATAGCACTATGAATTTCTGGTATTCATCTAATAAATCCCTTGTAGCCTGCATTCACACACACACACACCTAGAAACTGGCTAGCAATGGATACATAAATAACCCAGCTACAAATGTATTCTCATTTTTATTTTTTTCATTGTCCCACTCTACCTCTTCTGTTTTAATTCTCTAGGCAGAGCCTGTCCCTATACCCACATAAATCCTCTTCTACTACAGATCTGTGTTTAGCAGTGAGGGGAGCAATAGCAGACCCATATCTCTTGGGTTTATGGAACTGGTAGTTACAGTTTTTCACCAAGAGGCTGCTTTTTCACATGCAGCTCAGTCACTGCTAAAATGCTCCAAGTGCTGGACAGATGTGGAAACATTGAATCAAGTATGGTGGGTTCAGCACGGTCTGAAATCATAAATGTGCCTTGTCACCCCAGAAAACCTTCAAATCAAATAGAATTCTGAGTAATTTTGCAGTTTTTTCTCTGCTTTACAGAACTAAGGGAATGAACGGTCACTCTTATCTTCAGTAGTCGTTACCCCACTGATGTACGTCTTAGCCCCTTAAAAGGAGATACTTAAAGAACAGATTTAAGGCACAACAGGAGCCTTGAACTCTTCTGGAGGCACAAACATTGCATTCTGTCATAACAAAAAAAACCAGCTTGTACTTTCAAGTTAGTTTGCTGCTTTATCAAATTTCATCCTATATGACCTTTCTCTGTCCATCACCAACATTGCACCTTAACAGGGACTAAATTCATTTTTATGGCACCTGAGAGTCTCCCATTCAAGTGAGTTGTCCATGATTGCTAAGCTTCCTAGATCACCCATGCTCAGCTCAGAACAGACAAAGCAAATTCAAAAAACACTTTTCCTAAATAATTCATGCAGTTTTGCCATGTCAGCTCTTACTGGCTTTGTAAAGAAAACACTAGTGCTGCTCACAGAAATTGCTTTCTGCTTTCCTAGGGAGCAAAAAGCTTGTGAAGCAAGCAGGATAAATAAGAAGGGGTAGAAGAGGCACCAGAGAGTCTTCCGTTAACCCAGAAAATAATGTTTCTGTTTCTTGTAGCAATTATTTACAGTGAGAGCTGAAAACATTTAATTTGCATAATGAACAGACCGACATATTACCTTTTGATGCATTCAAGGAGATATAATTAGCTGAGAATCCCTCCGATGCAACACTGTGATCGGTCACAAAGTACAACATCATCCTGTTTCCACCACTAGTGAGAGATGGTGGAACTGATCTTCCGCAGTACCTGCAGCAAAAAGATGCCTCAAATTGAGTTGGCAGTACTTTATGAAGCATCTGTATTACTGGAAGAGGATTTAACTTTCCTGAGGAGTTTGAACAGCTACACATACACCAATCTCTCCTTTGGATGATACAGATCCCAACCATATACCATGTATCACGGGACTAAACAGCACACTGCGTGTACAAAAGTACAAATCTAATTTGTGTGGTAAATCAGAGGAGAAACTGTTCATCGAACTGTCAAATTCTTATTGAAATTTGCTTATGCTGTACCTACAACATATTCTGTTCTTTGTTAGAAGTCGAAGTAGCTGGCCAAAGACTAAGGTTGCAAAACGCTCTCCATAATAATATGAGAATCATTTGCTCTATATTTTCCAAAATACTGCCATGTCAGCAAACTACTTTACAGTTTGTAGCTGCAGCTGGATATTGTTCCTAAGTAGTTCAGATGTTCTTGATTTCTTGGACGGCAAGAAAACCCTGTGTGCACCCCAACTGGAGAAGGCGGGGGGGGAAGAAAAGATTCTTTCCTAAGATAAAATCATATATCAGGATAAAGTGGAAACAAAAATCCTAGAAAATACAGGCTTTGGTTCAGTTTTTGCTGAGATCCAAATGCACAATCTTTTAAGTAATCTTTCTTTCACTTCAGCAAGTGTTTCTAATCTCATCTTTTCCTGGGCACAGATCTATTAATGCTTTTGAACTTATTTCCCGTAAATCAAAATGTTAATAGAGCTGGACAATGCCAGCTATCGAAACCTACCCTTAGAAAGCTGTCCTCTTGACACAAGTTAATTTCTCCCAGTATACTGTTTATTAAATGTGTTTCTCATTCCACGGTCAAAGAAAGAAAGCAAGCTGCCTTTCCTATGCTAGGCAGAGAAATTGGTGCTACTGATTCTGTAATGCAGAGGAATTAATCTACACATAAAATTTAAGGAAGCAACTTGGATGTTGAGATCTACAGAAGAGTGTTCACTCTACAGTAATTCAGCTCTGTAAGCTAATGGACATATTCACCTTCCCAATTTTTGCGCAGTGCTGTTGTCATATATTTCAAGATAATCCTTTCTGCAATTATAATCAAATGCCAAGTTAAATGAAGTGAATGTCAGGCGGATAAGATAGCCGGGTTGAATGTTGATAATCCAGGTACAGTTAATACCATGTGGGTAGATATCTGGGTGACCAGGACTTGTAATGGTTCCTTCTGGTCCAGTGAGAGTCTCTCCACATACTGCAGAGATTTAAAACATCAGGTTAAATGACCTACTTATTTAAAAATTAGGCACTTATAAAACTCTACTTTTCTTTCTGAAATTTCAGTCTTTTTTCCCCTCTATGCATTCTACACTAATTGATTTAGAATTTATCTCCCATAACATAGTTATAAAACCTGATGGCCAACTGTTTTCAGTGTAAAGGAAAATTTTGAAAGTCCCAACACCTTACATAGAAAACAACAAAAAAAATCCGTACCTGTATCTATTGGCCAGTACTCAGCTCTGAAGCCAAGGTTGGTAAGAGAGGAAGCTCTGAATTTGATATAGAGATTGTTCCGTGTAGATTGCACCATAGATGGTACAGCTGTACCACAGTATTTCTCCAAAAGAGGAGAGTCTCTGTTGTTGCCATCTCTGACCTGAGGAACAGCGTATTAAAATACCCCATACAAATTTCTATTATATTAAAGTTGTAAGCATAAAGAAATCTGTAAGAACCACATAAAAGATTTCCTTAGTAAGTCAAACCCTACCCTTTATTCAGCCTGGTTTCTTCTACTGGCACATACAGTGAAACTTTATGACTGCCAGAGAAGCACTCTCCCACCCAGAGCATGTCAGATTGAGAAAAGCTGAGATCCTACACCCTCAACAGTAATTGGCACATAAACCTCCCAAACCAGGCGGTGTCTGCCTATTTAAAGACACCTGATACTCATCTCTGGTTATCAAAATGGTCATATCATCTTTAGAGAACAAAGAAAAGATTTGGGATCCCGTTATGAACCTAGAAAAACTTTTATAATTGCTGTAAGAAGTGCTTGTCTATCACACAGTTTTCACAGAATCACAGAATCACAAGGGTTGGAAGGGACCTCAAAAGATCATCTAGTCCAACCCCCCCTGCCAAGGCAGGGCCACCTAGAGCACATCACTCAGGAACACGTCCAGTCGGGTTTTGAATGTCTCCAGAGAAGGAGACTCCACAACCTCTCTGGGCAGCCTGTTTCAGTGCTCTGTCACCCTCACGGTGAAAAAGTTTTTCCTTACATTAACCCGGAACCTCCTATGCTCCAATTTGCACCCGTTGCCCCTTGTCCTACCGCTTAGTGAGGCTGAGAAGAGCCTGGCTCCATCTTCCTGACACTCACCCTTAACATATTTATAAACATTGATGAGGTCACCCCTCAGCCTCCTCTTCTCCAAGCTAAAGAGACCCAGCTCCCTCAGCCTTTCCTCACAAGGGAGATGTTCCACTCCCTTGATCATCTTTGTGGCTCTGCGCTGGACTCTCTCTAGCAGTTCCCTGTCCTTCTTGAGCTGAGGGGCCCAGAACTGGACGCAATATTCCAGATGCGGCCTCACCAATGCAGAATAGAGGGGGAGGAGGACCTCCCTCGACCTACTGACCACAGCCCTTCTAATGCACCCCAGGATGCCATTGGCCTTCCTGGCCACCAGGGCACATTGCTGGCTCATGGTCATCCCTCCGTCCACCAGGACCCCCAGGTCCCTTTCCCCTACACTGCTCTCCAGCAGCTCAGTCCCCAACCTGTACTGGCACATGGGATTCTTCTTTCCCAGGTGCAAGACCCTACACTTGCCCTTGTTTTGCTTTCTTATAGATGAGTATGAGAAGGAACATACGGATAAGAATCTACTATTCATAGTATGTATATTATTCTTTACCTCAACGTAATCTGAGTCACAAGCGGTTGTATTTCGAATGTCAAAGTCGATGAAATTAAGAATCACCACTTTGCTGGCTGGCTGGGAGATGATCCACTCGCAGGTCTTTGGGTGAGGGGAAATCCTGGGGTAGTAAGGTGAATGGATGGTGCCTGTTCCAGACAAGGAGCCTCCACAGGCTGCCAAGAGACACCAGGAATCAGTACTTGTGATGAATGGTTTCAAGGAATGTATTATAATGTGATGTCTATCAAACATCATTATGAAATTAGAAGTAAACCACCCCTAAAACCCTATCTTCTTACAGCATCTACTGAAGATCATCCAAATAGTATTAAGAAAGTACTTAAAAAAACATACTGCCATAAGTATAGCGTAAACATGTATATACAGAAGACCAGTCTAACTGTGCCCAAGAAAACTAATGGATTTGACTCACTCGTTTCACAGACACAGATAGATTTATTGGTGATTAAGAACTAGAAGACATGAAAAGTGAAAGTAAAAAGACTTAGGCAGAATTATAGCTATATCAATTTTTGTATGTTATCGGTAATCACTAACAGAAGCAATGAGGGGTGCATTTCAGAAGCAATGAGGAGTGCCTACAACAGACCTACTTCACATTTCTAAAAGTAGCAATAAATAAATAAATAGATTCTGATTTTTTTCTTTCCTTTCTTTTGATGTTTGTCTAAAAATCATTACGTGGATAATATAGCACAGAAATGACTGGAAGTAGCCGAATTACAGATCAGTGCACTGTGGAAGTCACCAGTTCCTCTTACCAACTTGATAAATGGCCCTGAAGTTAGCCCTTTGCACAGAAGCATCAGACTTGAACTTGATCCAGAGATTGTTGCTGGTAGAAGTGATTGGAGACATGAGTGTACTGTGACAGAATTTGCTAATAAGGGAAGACACCTCACTGTCACCATCTCGAACCTAGTCATAAAAAGAAAAAAGAAAAATGTCAGATCATAAAAATGTTGCAATCTGATATCCGGACAAAATTATAATCTCACAAGAGCTGCTAAGTAACAAAAGGAGTAACTATTACACTTATTTATAAGAGGGGCAGAGCCATCAGAGTAATTGGCACAAGCACATGATTTACAAGAGCTCGAAGGATCAGATGATCAGCACAGAAGACATACGCGCGTGCTACTGTCACAGGACATTAGGATGAAACAGATCTTCTCTATAAACCACAGCTTTAGTACAATTTGGGCCTATGCTTCCAAAAGTGACACCTTTAGTATGAAAGAGACAGGTAAGGTGTTCACCAGTGATAGCTATGACATTTTTGTCAGCACTAAGATCTGCTGGGGTAAAAAAGGGGATATCTGTTATTTTTATGTTCTGATCATGAAGTTTCTAGTGATTTTTTGATGGCACTTCTTCAGAACACGCATATGTCCCATCACACCCATACATCAATGCAGCCAGACAGCTCACTAATGTGAGATGAAACCTGAATCCCTGAAGCAGTAAAGAGGTATACTGACATCTTTCCACTACTTTATCTGAAAGGTCCAATGCACGATAATGACAATGAAGCTGTATCAGGGAATCACTTCCAGCTTTTACCTTCTGCACTCTACTGACCTCAATCAATTTGCTAACCACAGGAGAAATGTATCTTATGTGTTTCCCAGAAGTTGATTATAAATTCCGATCATCAAGGGAACTAGAAGGGAAAGAGGTATTTGCAGCTCTGAACTTCAGGCCTTGAACCCACAGTCCATGAGTAAGAACAGGTGTATCCAGGGGACCAGGCAGAGCACTGGTATAGCCAAGGAGCTTTGCACATCCTCTGAGGTGCTCATCTCATTCTGAGAGGGCAGCCAACAAGCTGAGGTCCAAAAAAACAGGTCCCCTGCTATTTGCCCAGGCAAAAAATGCAATTTTTCTCCCAAAGATTCTCCTGAAAACAAAACAAAACAACTCTTTTCTGCTGTAAAAGTGGTCGTAGCTCATGTAGATGGAGCTGATTTTAAATGCACCTATGTGCTGTCGACCCCAGAAAATCATTCCAGTGAAATTATTGGCAAAGCCAGGAACATCCAGCTTTCAGGTCCCCTCTCATCACCTCTTCTTTCCTCCTCAACTGTATTCCTCCACGGGCTGTGAGAGAAGGCAGGGATCCATTGTTGGTGCCCTGGTGAGCAGGCAGTGGCTGGCCTGCTTGCCCAGCTTTGGCAATCTCCCGCTGGTGAGATGGCTTTCTGACTAACAGATATTCTTAATTTCCCTGGAACTTGAGTTTAAGGTGACAGAATTATTCTGGATTTACAGCACAGCAAGTGAGACCAGAATTTGTGCCAGAATTTTTAGAAAATCTTTGGACAGCAATGAAAGTTTCCAGAACTATAATTCACAGGAGTTTACATTTTTTCTTGAGCTGATTCTTCTTACATTTTTGGTTTATAAAGCCCAGTGAGTAGTGATAAAAAACCCAGGTTCTCTAAACCATGTGAGTAATGTCTTCTACTGCCAGGCAAGGAGAAGGAGCTGCCTTGGCTAACACCTTACCTCTGCAGCACAATGTCACAATCTTCCTTAAATAAGAAGTTTTATTGTCTCTAGTTTCTTATTGCAGAACCCTGGTCCCTGGCTGTTCCTTCCTTAGTAAGAGACTAAACATCCCTCCCTGAGCCAGTGCCTGTGAACTGTGTCTGGTCCCTGTGGAAACTGCAGGTTTCCTGGTATCGCCAGGGATGGGAACAGTCTGCACTTTTTCAAAGTGACAAAAGGATTGTTGGAGAGTGACTTCTAAAGTAACCTAAACACCCAAAAGCTATCTCCCTAGCTGAACTTCATTATGAAACCCAGTGAGACAGTATTTTAGAAAAGCATATGTGGAACATCAGGCCTTGATAAAAGAGCACAGTGCTCTAGTTGTACTGACTGCCCTGGTCAGAAAATGTCGGTCCTGTTTCTCTGCTCTGGCCAAGCCACCAAGCGACGGGGTAGGAAGAAGAGGAGGACAGAAACACAGGGAAACTGAATGGCAAACAGCGAGGTAAATGCCTTGCTGAATTAATACAAACTGATTGCCTTCAACAGAAATGGTTTTGTTTCTCTGGCTGCTGTGAATTTAGCTGCTGTTCTGCCAGCAATTAGGCAAGAGGAGTACCAGGCCAAACAAACAAAAGCTGTCTGTTTTCATTAAACACACTTCCCCTCTCATTTCAGAAATTAATTACACTTCATTCCAACCAAAGTCTCTGAATTAGAGGAGGAGGGATGTCAGCACAATAAGATCTTTTAAAAACAGATTAACTGCATGGAGCTCACAGGGGTCTATTCCTCGCTTGGTCAAGATGAGATTAAGCACAAACCTGAACCTGCGCTGCCACGCAGCCCTGTAGCCATGGCACGGGACCCCACTCTGTGCTGGGGCTGCAGGGCGACTCCCACCTGCCTCAGCGGTGGCAGCACTGTCGCTAATCAACTGGGTGTCTGTGGCGTTTGCTTTACTTCTTTTTACTTCTATGACTGTAACATGATGACGCGGTGTGGAGAAATACAGGCTGAATACGACAGCAGACACCCTGAGACGTAGTGAGTCAGGGTGTGGCACGGAGGGGTGCAGGGACAGGGTGACAGGAGGAGGCGCATGGGCCTGTGGGTGCCCTAGGACTCGCTGGCCCAGCCTGGCCCCCTGCAGCCTGCCCATGGCCCAGGATCCCCAGTCAGCCCCCCAGGGCCATTAGTCCCTGCCCAAGGAACCTGCAGCTCAGCCACGGGCTCTGCTGCACCAGGCACACCTGCAGGACCATGTCCCGTCTGACCTCAGCCCAGCCCCATCCCCAGGGAGGTGTGCGGTGCCTGGGGCTGCCTTGCTCCCTGGCCAGGGCAGCAGGATGGGCCCTGGCTGTGAGGCCATGTTCTGCTGCTCCCGGAGCCCCCCAGCCTGCACAGCACCGTGCCAAACCAGCCAAACCAGCCTGCACAGCACCATGCCAAACCAGCCAAAGAAATGCAGACCTGGAGCTGGGAAAAACTGAGTTTAGGGATAACAAACAAAGCCAAGAAATGATATCTAGTGTACTGAAATGGCACGCTGTCATAGTAAACTTCAATGTAACGTAAAGATGCAGACCAATGAAGAGAAAGCTAGGTGTGAAAGCAAACATAAAGATCACCTCAAGTGGATCCCAGTTAGTATCAACTTTACTAACGTATTATTATTATTACATTTTCCATATAGAAACATTCTAACTCTACTATTATTTTTCTGTAATAATTAGATTTAGACTAATAACAATTCTTGAATTAGACTTGTAATATTTCAGTTATGGTAGCAATAACCTCCTGGCTTTGCATATGAATATATGTACACATGTATGTATATATAAATAGACAAATGGTATGATGTATATATAAATACATATATAACATGCCTCCTTTTTGTGCCAGAACAAAATTTTCCATATAACACCATGACTCCAGAAATGCTACATAGTGGCTATGTCATTATTTCTACTTTTCTTGCATTTGGCATGTATTTACCAAAGGTCCAAACTCCGCCTTAATCATGTACAGCCGATTAAGAATTAGTGTTAAGCTAGACAGATTTTTTCGTTCTCTTATCTTTGCTTCATTCCAAATGTACAGTCCTGCTCCTTTAGCCCCTGTGACTTTTGGACCCTAATAAATTGGTATACTTAGTCCTTTGATTAACACCTATTTCTGCAGAGGCCCCTGGGACAGAAATTATGCAGCATGGTTTTGTACACACATGTAATCAACTGTCCATATCAACTAATTAAGAGAAGTCACCTCAATATAATTCGATGAGCAACCAGTGTGATTCTCCAGCTCCATATGGGTGAAGTTGAGGTATATTTTTTCATTCTCTGGCTGTCTGACAATGTAGATACATTGTCGGTTGTTGATATAAGGGTGAGGCCAGAAAGGGGATGTGATAACCCCTTCACTGTCCGTATAGTTTCCTCCACAACTTGGATCTGCTATATTAAGGAAAAAATATATCAATTGAGATATTCACAATTATGGTAACTCTATAAACTAACTATAGTTTAGGCTGCCTCTGTACAACGGCTGCAAAGCAAAGAGAATTTCTGTATTACTAAATAGCAAGTGTTAATTACATTCATTGATGTGCTGTTGGCTGTATCTTGGGAATGTCACAGACAAACCTTTAATGCTGAATTTTACTTACCAGGAGATGTTGTATAGAGAATGTGGAAGCCTTTATCAGTAATTAAGTCATCAGAGTGAAAGTGAATCCATGCGTACGGACCAGTGGTCTGAAGTGGGGGTGGAGATCCAGTGCTACAGTATTTACCAAGGAGTGGGTCTTGTGGAAGAAGACCATCTCGAATCTAGACAGAATGATAGATCAGCGTGTAGGATCAGTAGATCTGTGCCAACTGCGAACAGTACCAACACTCTTATCTGTGGGACCCCAGGAGATATTGTAAATGGTGAGTGGAGGGAAAGCTCATAGGAAGTTTTCTCCAAACACACGGGAACCAAGAAACCGACCCACCAGCATAGCTGTGATGGTGCTCCTAGGAGACTCAGCAAGGGTTTTGTGAAAGGGAAAGAAAGTATCAGGAGATCTACTGTTGATCTGTTTTCCTGAAATCATGCTCTGCATTGCACAGTTTTGGAGAACATGTTGTTCCAAACCAGCTTCCCATTTCGTGTATTGGTGAATTCTGTAACCATTACTTTGCACTTGAGAAAAAGCCCTAAGCTCACACATCAAGTCATGGACTGTACAATAATATGAACCTATTAATCTTACAAACCTTTCCCTAATAGTTTACCTTAGGCTGATTAATTCTTTGAAGGCTGACATTTAGCAAGAAGTTTGGAGACTGAACTTTGTAAGAAAGTGAAAGCTTCCCACCTGAATCCCATCCCCTTTAGTCACAAGACTTCTACTGATTTCAATGGAGCAGGATCTCATTCCCTTTCTGTTATACTGCCTGTATCTGACTGTGTCTTGATGGCTGGAATAAGTTAAGTGCAAATTAACATTTCAATCCAGGCTTTAATTTTCAAACAGTCCCCTTCTGTACATACAAAAAGTTTTGAAATCTCTTGTTTTGCAGTAGCATAGCTATAAAATGTTGTCATACTCCGCAATTAAACTTTACCTCTAAATGGTCATAACTGCAGTTTTCATGGTGTTCTAGGCTTAGTGTGCCAAAAGCAAATGTGATGAGGAGGCCAGGACTGGTTGAGATGATCCAGAAACAGTCTCTGTTTACAGGGTAGTTACCAGGGTATCCTGGAGTGCTTATCGAGCCATAAGTACCCGTCAGCTCACCACCACATTCTAACAGAAAAGAAGAAACATGGAAGAACGGAGTCTTTAACACCACACGTCAAGTCAGAAGATGAAATCTCCTGTAGTGTCAAAACTAAGTACCACTTTGGGATCCAGAATAAACTCAAAAACAAAGATCAAGCCAAACAGACTAACGAATTACTTCTTTCTTTAAATTTTACAACTCAATTATAAAAGCAGAACTCCAAATATTTAATGATCTGCACAGTAAAAGAAAGATTGTTTCCCAGTTATGATGGAAATATGTTTAGGAGAATGATCAAATGCACCATGTTTTGCATTGGATCTACAAAATTCATCTGAATTTCTGTACTTTGCAAATAGTCTCTGTGTTTTATCCTAGAACAGAACTGTTTTCATTAAAAAAAAAAAAAAGTTGTTAATTACAGGGAAGGATGGTTTATATACCTGCAACAAAAACCCCCTCCCTTTCAGCATAACAGTTGGGAATGGTAAGGGTAACTTATGTGTAAGAACTAAGGAATAGCAGTTTAGTCACATCTATACTTCTCTTCTTTTTTTTTTTTTTTTTTTTCTCTTTTACCCAAAAGATCTGTTTTCACTTTTCAGTATCCATATTTGTCAGTTACTAATTATATATCTGATACTGTCAATTGAAAGAAAAAACCCACCAAAAATCATATTAAAAGTATTTCAATAAGTATTTCTAGAAATAAAGAAACCATTTTCCCCTGAGTTTTCTATACTTTTTTTACTCTATGGTTCTTTCAAGACACAACCCAATGCATCATTTTATTTCTAGACAATACACAGAACACTGAAGTGAGCTTGATGTTTCACAAAATGATTTGGGATTTCTCTCTAGAAATGCAATGGCAGACCTCCTGGAAGAATCATGCAAGGTGCATTACCAAGAATTCAGGTAGAAACGTACAGCAAATTATACCAAAAACCTTACAGAAAATTTAAAATCAAATGCCCAACAATCTATCATGTTTGGAAAGCATGGTTCAAACTCTTTAGCCTCTTGTAAATTGTGGCAACAAAGGTTAACTTGCTTGCTCAAAGTAGTAGATACTTCTGTGAGAAAAGAGATGTAATTAGAAGAACAGCACCTCCAGGAACACATGCTCTTTGGGGGATTCCTCACAGGACGTATAAAGCAGCCTTAAAAACCAGCAGAAGGATATTCATGCAGAGGCATAGAGTTGGAGTTTTACTATTTTAAAATTACATGTATGTCTACATTTCAGCGTCACTCCTGAGTAAAACACTGTTCTACTGTTCCTAATGTTTCCTAATCAAAGAAATGTCCTTCAGTTTGCTTCAAAGCCATGAAGATGCTAAATTACATGACATCTCATCAAACTTACCAGGATCCTGAGATTCCCACTGAACAGTAAAACCTCCAGTCGTAAGGGTGTGGCTTGAGTAGAACCAAAAGTACAGGGAGTTGTGGGAGCTGAAAAGCTCTTCAGGAGGTGAGGAGCCACAATATTTTCCCAGCATATGTGTTGACGCTGAAGGACCATCATGAATTTGAAGGAAGTCAGAGCTACAGTCATTGCTTGTCTCCAGTTGGAAGAATGGGAAAATAATACGCAGGATCTAACAGGAAGTAGCAAAACGAGAAATCTCTTTTTTTCCATCTGCTGAGATAATGTTTATGCAGTAACTCTGCATAGAGCAGATGTATTTGTTCATGCAACTGTAAGAAGCTATGAGCTTTGGAGCCATTATGCTATTTCCTGAAAAGTTCCAGGACAGAAGAAGATATTACAGAATCTTAAGGGTCAAAAGAAAAGAGAGAAGTGAGGAAAGAATTTGGACAGTGAAGTTATCTGGAAAGAGCATTATTTCAATAAACTAATAATTGAGACCATTTGCCTGCATCTGTTATATATGTGAGATATATATATGTATATATTTTGAGCCATGTGAAAGGTTTTTGCTGTTTCACATCAGTTTGCTCATCAGATAATTAACATTTCTGATCCTTGGTATGGTTGAAAGTATTGTCGTGGGAGTTAAAAAAAATTTTTAAAAAAAATATTTTTTTTTTTGCATTATCTCCTAAGCCCACTCTAGATTCTTAGTGACATATATAGCTTTACGTATGTTCAGATTCTTCACTGATGTGCTTCAATATAGGTTTGCTGAAGACAGTAATGGCTCTCGGGCTTAAAACTGAGGATATGTCCTGTACGTACATATAAAATGCTGTATAAATGACTAGCAACCACTGGTTTATAAAACTACTTAATTCATTCCATGACATGTCAAAAATAGATCAAATGTTTAGATCCCAAGAAGTCCCATGCTAAAGTGAGAAGTAACATACTTTGTAGTTGTTATTTATAACACAAGTGGAATTGTTAGTTGCAGATCAGAATCAGAATACACATTTGAGTGCAACATTTAAAAAATAAACCTTAAAAAATCAAACACTGTTATTACACAAAACCATTGACAATATGAATTCAGCATTCCACATTTCTGGCGCTCAGAAATCAGAAACATGAAATTGTTCTGGGGTCACTTAGGTCACGAACCAACTGTGGAGCCCATCAGAGCAGAGTGTTTCTCATGCAGCTATTCACAGATCACATTCTAAAGCGATGTAAGGCAAACATCTTCTCTAGGTGGTGGTAGGTGAATAAATTCTACCCCTCAGCTGCACAGGGAAAACCTTGAAAATGTAACCCAGGCAAATTCTTAGGCCAAAAGGCCTGAAGGCTTGTAAGAATCTGAAACTTACTCTTTTTGAAAAACTATTCTGAGGCGGTTGGATCACAGTACTGGAATATGTGGTATGAAGATGGTCACATTTGCCCTGATGGGCTGAGGGCTCCTGCAGCGTGAGGGTTTCTTTAACCTGAACTCTATTTTACCTTGTTGGGATTAGCTTGAATAACCCAAGCGCAGCTGACCCCACTGTTGTACTGTTGTTGACTGTTTGGGTTGTTAGGGTAACTGAAAGTCCCCCTGGAGCCTGAGAGATATCCTCCACAAACTGCAGAAAGAGAGAGAGAATTAAATGGATTAATTTGTGCTATTACTGTACAGGCTTAAACAAAACCTAACTTTTTAGTGTAGCTTTGGCTTCCTAAACATTTAAAACAAGGGTGAAAGACACTTCTCTAAAACACTCTTCAAGATTTCATCTAACTTGGAATCACATCACAAAAAATGAACAAAATTACACCCTGAGAAAAAAGTAGTTCCTGGGAAAAGAATAAAGATTTTCAGCTGGAATATGTGGATACTGCCAACAGATGCTGATTGTCTCTCACAAAAATGTCCATAAATTCGTTTGTTTCCCGAAGGCTAGCTCCGCATTCAATCTTTACATTTTCCACTTACAATGAAATAACATTTTGAAGCTAACAGGACATAAAATTGTCTTTCTCACTAATGATGCATCATAGAAGTTATCCTCCAGAAGTTTTATTGTCCCATTTATTCTTTTTGGTCAAATCTCTGTGCCTGTGCTCATGATATACCATGGTCTCACATTCTCCCAATGAATGGGAGCTGTGAACTGGGAAGCCCAGACAGCTACAGAAAAACATGTCCATAAAGCACCCAAAATACAATGCACACGTAGCTACAGTGTACAACAGGCAGCTGCAGTTTACCACTGAACTGATGCTAAAGAAATATTCAACTATTTACAAACTGAAATGAAGTGTTGGTTTCAAGGAATGGTAAAAAAAGATAAACTAAAAATTTTTTTGAAGTGACCACCTAAAACTTCTCACCATGTCTCATCCAGATTCAAAATTATCATGTCATAAAATACATTATTTTTCCCTTGATTAGGAACTAAAACAAAACTTGATATATTCTAATTTCTCACTATTTCTATCCTTTCTATTACCAGCAGTTAAAAATAATTTTTTTCCACATGTGCTTAATAATAAAACATTACTGGTTAGATATTTAAGGAAAATAGGAAAGAGCCTGAAGTAGCTCTAAAATAGAGCAGATTTCACAGTGGCTCAGTGGAAGTTTTACATTCTGTATTCTGTGAAAAGTTAATCTGCTTTCTTCACAGCAACCTGCAATAAATATGAGCCATCTGACAGATGGTTGCCACAGGGACGCTCACTGATATGCCATCCTGACCTTGTTTAATTAAAATTAATGGCAAAAAAAATCCCAAACAAACAGAAAAAGTGGTATTAAGAAGAAATGTTAAAAACAGGACCTGCAGTCACTCTATAAAACTCAGAGTTCCTCATTTTCATAGATAACATTTCTTCCATTAACTTTCTGTTTGAAAACCTTTTCTGGCCTTTTGTCTTGACTGAAAATGTCAGGACCTCTCAGCTTCTCAACAAATGAATAGTATGCACAAAAGAGAAATATTACTATATTCTCTTGTAAATGTGTTCCTTTTACATTGGATCCTCTTTCCCAACCAGCTGAGCAGGCCAATTCTCAGGAACAGAGATTGGATTTTAGGACGTCTGGCGTCTAGTCAAGACCAGCAGTCCTGTAGATAAATTCATTGTTACGTTCCTATTGCTAAACAAAGCAGCTATAAACAAAACTCAGGGAAAACTCTGACTCCAAGGCACTTTGGGTCAGGACTTGTAATACAGTGCAGGGTTTTTTCCATCTCGGCTTGTTTCTTATTCTCATGTTAATCACATACAGCAAACATCTACTCGCTGGAGGCTGGTGGCCCATTTCTCCCGGGGAGGAGGTCCCGGCCATACCTTGCTGGGCAGTCTGGCACTGTGGTCCTGTCCAGGCGCTGGTGCACTCACAGGAGTAGCCATTGACCCCGTCGGTGCAGCTTCCCCCATTCTGGCACGGGTTGCTAATGCATTCATCAATGTTTTCCGTACAGTTAAGGCCTGTCCAGCCTGAATTGCACAGGCAGAAATAGCCAGAGATCATTGCCTACAGGTATAAGAAAACGCAGTAAACTTCATGAGCATGGATCACAGAAAGGAATCAATGTAGTTGGCAGAAAGACTGATATTTACACTTATTTTATATAGAGATATCAGAGCAAAGAAATAAATTCTTTGGACTTTAATGGCCTTGGTGGTCACTGATGAATGCTGAAATAAATCCAAAGCCTAATCAGATTATCTAGCTCTGCTTTTTTATATTAAGTTCTTTCTTTGTAGGGCTCTTTCAAATTCCTTTCTAAAAAGTCAAAATCTGTATTCGTTTAGCCATTGAGGAAAATGTTTACTTGGCTTTGAAATGATCGCCCTAGAAACCAGTCAATCACATTATCTAAATCTTATAAATAGCAAGTCAAGATAACAGTGGTTTATAAATCATTTCTCTGAAGCCTGTTCTCTGGGAAGTCTGCACTGCAGTTACGTGGGCTGTTAACTGTCATTTTCGCCCTGAGGGATATTAAATGGGAACAATCTCATTGCCTTCTATGCATTATTCTGCATTCTGTATGTGTCTTTTCCATTTCTTTTGTCTCAGCCTTTACTACTTCTTATAATCTAGTCTTTACATCTCTCTGTTTTAATTTTGTATGTCCTCTTTCCTTATTTTGATAGACATTTAATAGACACATTTTTTACAGGTAAAGCAGAACATGGTATTGCAAGGTACATGCTAACAATCTCATCTTTGACAACATACCATCAATGTGCTATATTTTCTATTTCCTTTTGCACTCTCTCTTCATGTCCTCTGTGTCTCAGCAGAGATTTTCAACATGATGGAAGAGGATTTTGACATGTATTTAGGGCTCTGAATGCTGCTTCAGAAGGTGAAAAGATGTTTTCTCATCTGCATTGCCTGATATTCAATTAAGATTACATTGCATCTGTCATTACACTGAAAAGGCATAGTTCTGTTCTTCCCCTATTTTATTAGATGCTTCTGTAGTCTCATTACTGAAGTATCTGACTATTATCTTTAAGTAGTAGTTTGTAGCCATGGTAGCGTACAGTTGTATGTTAAGATATATTTAGAGGAAGATGTCATACCTTTTAATAAACTGACGAAAATAAATAGTTTCTAAATAGTCAGAAAAAAGTAGATTAGATCTGAGTACAAAAGGCCCTTTAAATATCTAAGTGAAAAGACAATAGGTACCTACAGAAGAGAGAGTGAGGAATGCTAGTCAGGGGTGGAGGTGAAGGGATCATCTCCTCTCACACAGAAAATGGGAAAAGTAGCAACTCATAGAACCATAGAAATATTTAGGTTGGAAAAGACCCCTAAGAACATCAGATCCAACCGTTAACACTACCAAGTCCACATCATATGTTCCATTTCCCCCCCTGTCTCCCAAGATCATCAAAAAGAGGATATCCACAGACCAATGGGGACAAATGGGATCAGACTCTACCGGGACAACGAATTTACAATTTGTGAACATTTCTCCAAAACCACAGTCATAAATATCCTCCACAACAGAATTAACAAAATCCCAAGGTCTGCAGCGTGGCCTTTCCTGAGCATAGCACACCTCACTGAGGAAGCCTGAAGGCCATCACAGGGTCCCTCTGGACACACTAAATGGTCACTGTGCATGAGAATGAATTCATACCACCAATTGTACTCGGCCACCAGCAGGAGTACAATTCCCATCAAGCACCCTTTCCAGGTCCATATAAAAAGTCTGAGGCTCCAGGGGGCCTCTCACAAGATCAGCCTAGGAACTCATCACTAACTCTACTGGATTTTAACAGTCTGAAGGTTAGCAGAGGTACTGGTTTTGTTATCATGGGTAATTCCTCTATGATCCAAGGTGGTAAATTACTTCCCTAGCCCACCAGGAACAGCCTTTAATCAGTTCTCCTCATTGCTGGCCTGGCGTACCAGCTACCTCTCCTCCCAGGCAGCCTGGTTATTAGTGCCAAGATGGCTGCATCTGCTGTAAACACAAAGAAACGGCTTCTGTGCCCTGAAACTCACTTTGTCTTCCCCAGGTATATCCATTGATCTCGCACTCGCCATTGACCTTGCCTCACTACCTTTAGTAAGTCTGCACTCAGCTCTCAGTCTCACCAGACTCCCTGCTGTTACTGGTGATCACTGCACAAAGCTGTCGCCAGCTGTGAGGAGTCCAGCACTTACCAAGCACTGCCCGTTTGCACAAGGGTTTTGCAGCTGACAGATGTCACTGAGAGGAGAGCACCCGTTCGGCCCATATCCACTTCCAGTGTACCCAGATGTGCAGGAACAAAATGGCATTGGCCCTTGGAAGATGGAACAAGAAAGAAATTTGGTTCTTGTTACAATGACAATACCAGCCATGACAGTAAAGGTCTTTGACATTTTGAAGCAAAACCTTTTATATAATTCTAACTTCTTTGATGTTTTGATACCTTCCCTGGTTAGTGTTCATTTTGACCATGGAAAGGTCTCTAGTGTTGCTTTGCTGTGGGTACCTGAGAGTCCAAGGTCACCTCCATGGGAAGTGGTGGGAATAGTCAAAGGGTATTAATGGAAAAGAGAAAAATAGTAAAAGCAGCTGAAATTGGAAAACTACAGCAAAGAGAAATGGTGAAGATATCCACATTTTTATGACTAAAACTGCTCTTTGGTGGAGCCTAAGTCTATTTCTGCCAATGTTTGTGGAAAGACCTGCAGGCTTTAGCTAACCTACCTGTAAACTCCTTTGGGTGATGCAAAACTAACTATGGAGAAGCCGCTGCAATCTAAATACAAAGGGGGTTCAGCCTAACCAAAACCTCCTTGAGATTCACAGTGATATTAGTCACAGTCCATTACAGAGTACCATACCTGGAGCTGGGGTACAAGTAGCTAAAGGATGGCACCCTCCATTATTTATTGAGCAGATATCAACCTGGGTACATGTTTTTCCATCTCCCTCATAACCTGTTCAAAAGTAAACCTTAGTTAGTCTCTAACAAACTGAGTTCTCTGAGAAGTGACAGCAAAAAAAAATTTGATGACGAAAAAACCACCATAATTTATGGAGTGAAAACATAGCTGTCTGCAGTTAAAAAGGCAAAGTTGAGATCAAAACTGGAGTAAAACCTGGCATATTTATTGTGGTTCCTACACTGCAGGAATGGATTCCAGTCTTAACTAAATCCTCCCATAATTTTAGAAAAAAAAGATATTAAAATTACCCAAATATAGGTGAGGTCAGAGTGAGGCCAATGAGCCACCATGTGCTTCCCTCCCCGCACACCTGCTCCCAGCCAGCCCTGACCAGCTCCGGGCTTCCTGCTGCATACCAGAGCTGCCCTTGGGTCTCAAACACAACGTGCAGCCCCTCTCGGGAGGCTCAGCAGGACCAAAGTGCTGCAGCATGACTCTGCACGGCCAGAGCGCATCAAAATTTGTCTGAAGCAACGTTTCCAGCATGGTGATAGCCCTTCGGTGCTCAGTAGCTGAGAGCCTTCGTTACCTGTGGTCTATTGCCATTTAAACAGCAAGTGAAAGGGCAATTAGAAACACTTTGTCCTGCTAGTATTTCTAGTATTGGTAGCACGCATTTCATACAGCATTTTAAATCATAAACCACAAATTACGTAGTCATAAGTCACCGCTTCCACTGCTTGACCCATATTGCAATGGAAACACTGCCTTCTTAGATGGCATTCAGAGCGTGACAAACAATCATCTAGGCTTTTTTTTTAAGACAAACAATACAGCTGATTTATGTCACACAGGATACTTTCAATTAATACAGACAATGAAATTACTATCATAATTATACAATCCTTTCCCATTAATAATCTTATAAAAGAGTCCGTCAAATCACAGCTCTAACACTGAAAAGGGCTGCCTAGCACAAGAGAAACATGTTTCAGAGGATCATCGTTAGAGACCTACTCTACAAAATGTTCATTAATAGCTGAAACAGTTTGAATGTGCTTGACCTCTGCATTCTATATTACAGTATTGCTTTGTTTATGTGATACTTCTATTAATAAAACCAGTTTTCAGCTTCTTGTCTACCATAAACCAGGCTCAAATATGTTGAATTTTCATCTTTTAAGCCTTTCTATAGTTTTATCAACCAAAAAAACCCCCACCATTTTACCTGGTGGACAGAGCCCACAGTGGAAGGATCCCATTGTGTTGATACATTGAACCATCGGCGCTGTTGAGCAGCCTCCATTATTACTTTCACATTCATCAATGTCTTGGCAAATGTAGCCATTTCCTTGCCAGCCTAAAAAAGCAGCACGGGAGAGACATTAAAACAGAGAATCCCCGGCCTTTTCACTCTCTTCTTTGACCAGATCTTTTCATAAAGCAGAAATATTTGACTTTTGGATTTCATTTCATCAACACAAGAGAAGACGTGTCGCTCTCATAACTAATGAAAATTAATACTGGTCTGCAAAATAGGTTACAAATACAACAGGGTGGAGATGTGCATGCAAGAATGTTTTATTTTAACTGTGTTCTGGATATTCCAGAATCAAACACACTTTAAAGAGGAGGCAGTCTAGTGCACACATGTACAATTTGCAGCAAAGCTTTATCATAATGCCAGTTAAATACTTTAAATACTCCTCCTATACACAGTAGCTACCCAACTCAGGAAGAAGAATCATAGGTTATATGGCTTGGGGGAACAATTAGATTTTGATATTGCCTCAGGGCAGTGAGCATATGGGCATGAATGTACCTTGAACCTATTACGTGAAGGTAATAGGACATGATGAACATGAAGGTACCTATGGACATGAAAGTACATCAGATCTCTGTTTAGGACACAATAAATCACGTTAGACTCCACTGCCTAGCTACCAAGATAAGACAAACTGCAGCCATTTATTCTCTAGACTACAGACAAAAGCGTTTCATGGAGTTACGCTCATCTGGATCCTGTGCCTGTGCTTATGACATACAGGCAGTACTACCTGCTGCCACCCCTGCCCACCTGAGACCGCAGAAGGATGTAATACCTGTGGGGCAGGGACCACACGAGTAGGAGCCTGGTGTGTTGTAGCACTGCACGAGCGGATTCTGTGAACACGGACGATTAGGGAGACTGCATTCATCTATATCAGCACTGCAGGCAGGGCTGCCGGGAGGGGACATCCAGCCAGTGTCACAAATACAGCGGTACTTGGGCTGCCACAGCAAACATCACATTCCATATTTAAGACAGTTAGAACAGCCAGAAAAAGGGCAGGAGGAGTTCATTTTATGAAATGTCTTTTAAACTACAGCAAGAAAGCTTTCAGAGCATTACGTGGTTTGCACATTTTTTCTCCATTTCTTCCTCTGAATTTACCTATTTAGTTTACGGAAGCAACAACAGGCTCATTCATTATGTTCATAAAAGAAACCTGCAATTTACTCCAAAGCTCCCAGAGAAAATGAACAGCAATTATGAGCTGTACATAAACATAATTAAAAGTCATCAACTTGCTTTGTAACCAGGGTAAACAGATCAGTGTAAGCAACCTGTAATCAGCTTGGCTGTTTTCTTTTAACAAATTGTTCGGTATTCTGTGCAACGTGCAGCACTGACGTTAAATTGCAAATATACATTTTCTTAGAGGAAAACAGTTTTGTCTCTTGTAAAATTTACTAATGGCCAGATTTCAGCATTTATCTAGCTTTGGTCTAATTAAAGCTAATGGGAGCTTTATTGTTGACTGTCACAGGAGCAGACACTGTTAAGCCAACACTGAACCCTTTTGAAAAGCTTACTCCACAAAAAAAAAAAAAAAGGCAGAAAGCAAGCAATGAGTTGTGAAAATTTACAAATTGAGCAAAGAAATTGCATAGCACAAAGAATATGTGGTGTG
Source organism: Psophia crepitans (assembly GCA_013399095.1). Classification (NCBI taxonomy): domain Eukaryota; kingdom Metazoa; phylum Chordata; class Aves; order Gruiformes; family Psophiidae; genus Psophia; species Psophia crepitans. The sequence goes on from VWZZ01003270.1 coordinate 326,783, forward strand.
TCTGGAACAGCGCATGGGTGTACAGGAGTGTTAAGGAGCACAGGCTTGGCAGGGTACTTTTGGAGGGCTGCTCTGAGTGGAAAGAGCCAAAGCTGGCACGCTCCATATGTCCCTTTGGAATGAACATCCTGTACCCAGATTTTCTCCCCCCAAAAATGAGCTGGCTTGCTCCAGAAGACTGACCAAGCATATGCTAACATCCACCCAGCGCAGACACTTGGAGAGCGCCTGGAGTCAGAGACTGAGTCCAACTGACGGTGAGGAGCACGAAGATGAGCAGCAGCCACCCCAGCCGCTATGCAGCTCTGGCACCTCCCAGGCCACTGACTATTGCTCCACAGGTATGCCTTTTCCCAGGAAAAACAAGATTCATGGTGTTTGTCCTTCTTAATCATTTAAGTAATAAAATATTGCAGCAATTTGAAACTCTCCAAATAATGAACAGTAAGAATATTATGCTTCAAGTAAGACTTTGAGTTATTCGGAGAATATTCCCAAGGTCCCTATGGATGTAATAGTACATCTGATACTGTGACACATACCTCTAACAAGACACAAGGTGTTTCCAATTGTTTCTGCTGCCCTTGTGACAACAAAGAAGCTATGTTGTACAGTGGCATTTCTTTCCGTTTTTCAGCAGCAGCTTGTGCTCCACAGTTTTGTGGTACTTAGCATTATTTGTTGCTTATTCATGCTGTGCTGTGTAATGAGACTTACACGTTGCTCCTTACCTTGTTGGGCTGATCTCTCTCTGCATCTATGCAGATGCCATGCCCACAGAGTGTCTCAGATCCTCCCTGGCAGTCATCAAACTTCAAGGCACAGTGAGGTCCGTAGGTTTCTGGAGTACAGGAGCAGCTAATGGTGAAAGCAGACAGAAAAATCAAAACGTCTTTATAGAGCAATTAGAGATCATCTATTGCCCACTCTTTCTATTGTGTGGTGTTCCTTATGAAATCCATCTATTTAGCAATATTGACAGTCCTATTAATAACCATGCACAGACACAAGGCTCCTGTTCTGCCGAGAGCCAAAAACCACATGGGACTTGTGCATATCCATGACTGCCTGACCCTATGGGAGAATCCACAGCCTTCTCTTACATTCATAAGTGCCAGTCCAGAAAAAAAGAAACATCTAACATGAAACTTGAGCAGAGTATGAACCTGGAGATCCCCGGTTCAGTCAGAGAGCACCTAAATCTTGTGTTTCAGTTTATGTCCTTCAAATGGTACTAAGTGCCTAACCCCCTACCTCTAGCGATACGCAGAAATGCCAGGTCTGGCCTGTCCTGGGGAGCAGGGTACCTTCACGCCCACACCTCAAGACACCGCAGCAGCCCAGCTTTCAGGTGAGCGTGGTGGGCAGCAGGAGACAACTGATGGGGTGGGAAGAACAAAGTAGTGGGCTGAAGGGAGGCAGTCTACAGGGAGGATCTGGCTTGCAGGCTGCCAGCCCCATCACATTGTTATATATAGGGCACACCATAGTCACAGCACTGTACGTACGTGGTGGAACTTAAATTGGGAACTTCTAAGCCATCGGGTAAACTTTCCCTTTTCTCCGACCCTTCATTTCCACATGGACCAAATCTGAGGCTCTGAAATACAACTGAAGGGGACCTAAACTTACAGAAAGCCTCCTATCAGTTCACTAAATTTTTATTGAAATGACAGTGACATTTTATTAAATGGCATTTATTAAAATGACTTGTTTGGATGCAAGCTGTATGTCGCAACATCTGCTGATGTCTGCTCCTCACAGAGACTTAGGGCACGTACACACCCCTATTAAATTGCTTTTAAGCTGGCTAATGAAAACTACACTGTAAAAGCATTTATCTGCAGATTTGGAATCAGGGTTTTCCAGCGCAGCTGATCTGGACCTTGGAGCAATTTATTAATAAGCTGCCACTGTCCCTGCCAGGGTGTCACATGCTCAGTTGAAATAGCAGTTTGATAAGCCAATTGCAGGTAACTAAACGCTGCGCCCAGGACAAGCAACCTGGGTGAACTTAGGCTTAAGAAACCCCACAATAGCTTAATGCTTAACTGCAGCCTGCAGTACCATAAGACAGCATGTTCATTATTGTAAAAGAGGGCAGATAGACCAACATCATCTTGCCAGTGCGGTAGCTCCACCTGGGCAAGAACAGAGGCAACAGGTCAGGGAACCAGATCACCTTTGTATGTTCAAAGTACATTCGGGGCTCCACATTCAACTCCAAAGGACACAAAACAAGGCAATCTGACTGGCTCCAGAGGAGGAGGACAAAGGCACTGTCTCCTGCCTAGTCTGGCAAAGATTAATCTGCTACCTCTCTTAAGTTGCTCAGAGAACATCTTCAAGAAGTAGGTCACGCTGCAAGGAGCTTCAGTCAAATTGCGATACGCTGCTGCACGGCACTGCCTGGTTCTATCCCATTGCTGATGGCATGTCGTGATGAAGGCCCCGTTATTTTAGTTCTGACACAAAGATCTGGTAGGCTTGGGGACTCTCACAGCCTTTCATCCAGCTAATGCAATGTCCCATTAAGGTTTGGATTCAGGAAGGCATTTCCTGAGTACCTGCTCTTTTTCCTCATATGATAGTGCTTTCTTAAATTCCAGCTGGAAGCACGCAGGTAAAGAATCTGAACAGGCAGCGAAGACTGTGTTATGCTGCATTTCACAGTACCTGATCCAGTGCTGCCCTTCACCTGGTGTTATCACTGGGGGCTATGAAAATTTAAATATCACCATTTTGTTCACCCACAGTCCACGCCAGTGCATATAACTACACCAGAGCAGGGTTGGGGTGATCTGGGTCGCAGGGCCCCAGAAAAACTAGCAGCAATGCTCTCAGTTGTTGAACAGATCTGTCTCATGCTGTGCCTGAGGATGGACGTAGCATCTGTGGAATACTCAGAAGACTGACAGAGAGTAGGTGAAGGGAGATTGTGAAGACAGTTCAGTGGGGTCAGGGAAAGGATTAAATAACCCCTCAATATTCCTGAGGGCATAATGCAACAGCAGTAATATTCAAATCTGGATGACTTATGAAGAGGCCTTAGTTCATTTCAGGAAGCACCAATTCAGCAGGTACCGAGGACTTACATTGGGCAGCACACAGGAACTGTGACTGTACCAACACAGCGACACTTGCGAGAAAGGCAGGCCTTAATTTAGTCACGCACCTGTACACCACGTCGCTGAGCACCGTGACAAACAACAAGGCAGGCTGCTTTGTGTGTCATTTCCTTGACAAATGTCTGTGTTTGGGGACAGCTGCAGGCAAGCTAGAAACATCCTTTAAAATCAAAGAAAAGCTGACAGGAAGCATCACATACCAGTGACACCTCAGCAGGCTCTGCGTTAATGCTGAAGCGTGAGGAGCACTGCAGAGAACTTCCCTTGCGCGAGGTTAATCCAGAACTGACAGAGCACTCTAAGCCAGCGGTACGCCAAGCAAATATTTGTGGGGGCTAAGATTTTTGTGCTGAAGCAGGAGACAAAACGCTTTGCAGAAAGCTGTGGCATGCTCTCCAGCCTGCTCGTTCCCGTCGCACAGGGACAGCTTTGTATTATATCCGTAAGTTATTTATTTACCAGATTGTGTGACATTTTGGAAAATAAGATGCCAAATGTTCAGGCTGCCTTGTCCCATAAACAACAGCGTGTCTCCTAAGGAGCCGGGCACAGCCAGAGAAGGATATGCTCCAGGGACCTCAGGCCTCTGGGGGCCTGCACAAGGGCAGCCCAGGCACCCTCCTGGCCAGCCAGCTGCAAACAGCATTTCTCCTCCCGGCAGACCCAGCAGTGCCGGTATTTCTGGGAGGGGTGAAGGCATTTCTCAGAGTTATGTGGCGTGTGGGGAATGCCAGTGCCCAAGGGTGCCCATAATACTCAGGAGGTTTCCAACAACTCAAAGCCTTTGCTGGGCCAAAGCTCTGCTCCTGTTCACCTCCTCCATCTCCTCGCTCCCTTTGGTCTCAAGAGGAAGGCGGTAACGGAGGGATGATAACACGGCTGTGCTGGGCGGGCACACTGGCGAGCGCTGGTTACAGACCAGCATGCCACATCTCGCCGCCCCAGCAGCACACCGCGGTGCAGGAAATCTCCATTAAAGCATCCGTGCCTACAGCGCAGAGCCAGGTCACCGGAGCCAGTCCCCCATTTGCAGCCTCCTTCCCCAGCATGGCTGGGCAATAAACCTGGTTCTCACTGTTCTTGTGTCGAAGCAGGCAACGGCTTCAGAGGGCCTTCTGTGGCTGCGGTAGGCTCAGGTGTGCCAGGTATCACGGATTTTACATACTCTCTTACTCCTAAAACTTCTGCTGCAGGTGTGATACAGGGTACAAAAATAGCAGAGTATTTTACTGAGGGTTTTTAAAGTTACCTGTAGCTGCCTGGTGTGTTCACGCAAGTGGCTCCGTTCTGGCAGCCTAACGCTGTTCCAGCATAAATCTGGCATTCATTAACATCCACTGAACACAGGAGGCCCTAAGATGAAATGGAAAACCAGTTTATTTTCCAAATAACTGAGAAATGAAGCAAACCATGGAGCCAATGTTTAATATAGTTTCCAAAGATATACAAACCATGGGCCACTATCAACACAGCTTCCCTTATGAACGTTATAACAAAACTCTGTTTTTCAGCTGTGACCCTGGTTATCAGTCAGATGAGGGATAATATATTTCAGAGGTTTGTAGAAAGCATATGGACAGCATAGGACTGTCATCTCCTCTACTTTCCAACTTGCTAGCAAATGACTCAAAAAACTTTCTTTGAAACAGTTTCTGTCAGGAGATGCTGTTTTATTAAGACTGAAAGCGCAGCAATTTTGATTCAAATCTTGCTGAGACAGCTTTCAGGTTGAGAGCCTTGGAGAAGACGACAGAACTTTTCCATCTCTAGTGCATGTAACAGCACCATGAAATCCTTTGCCAGTAAAGTCTTTGGATTTCAAAAACTCAGAATGGGATTGATTACGTACACCCCCATTTGTTTTATTTGTTTGAGCTTGAGTAAACATCCTTCCCTTCCCCCATTCTCTCTCTATCCTTGCGTAAGACCGACAGTAAGGCGTGCAGTTCAGCTCACTCTGCCCAGCAAAAGCCAAAGACGTTCTCTGCTGTGGGAACTGCCAAGCATCGCTGACTTCATGGGCCATCCCCCGCGTGTAACAATGCAGGACCTGGCCCAACGGTTTGGGCTTCACTTTTTTGGGGTATATATTGATATTGCTGAGAAGCAAACATATTGCCCTTCAACCAAATGGTGAGTGTTACACTGCAGCTTTGCTGATCAGTACATCTCACTCTGTCCTGAGCAACCTTAAAACGCTACACTCCGCCATGATTACACTAAGCCAGGTGTACCCTTCCAGTCAAAATACACACTCCGTATTGAAGGAGGCTAACGACTCACCTGCCAGTTGCTGGGACAGAGGCAAAAGAAACCATCCAGTGAATTTACACAGGTCCCTGAGTTCGCACAGGGGTTGCTACTGCAGGCTTTCCTCTGGATAGCCTGAAACCCAGGGAAAATGCAGAAAATCAGGTTTCCTCTTATTTAGTGTTTCATTACAATTTATTTTCAAGACAAACTTTTTTTTTTTTTCTCCTAATTGATTCTTAGGTGTCCCACACACACACACATTTTTTAGCAACGGTAATTTGGAAAGGTTTTGAGCGGTTTCACTCACACCTGGACAAAATAAGGACTACGATCATTGGCCTTACACGGAATGGCTGGCTACAAGCACTCGAATGAAAAAAGCTCTCTAAGAAGTAAATATTAATAGAGACTGTTCTACAGCAGCAGACTGTGAGTCTAGATGGAGAGTTATCTTGTCTTCTCAGTTCCATGGGTGACTCATCTGACAACTGCTTTTACTGGCAGCTGTAGCTGTGGCTTGTCACAGGCTCAGTGGAGAAGCAGGTGACAGGTGAAAATTAGCTATTTCCAGTACAATATAAAATCCAGTTTGAATTCTCCAGTCTTCGTCTTGACAGATCAGTGAAGGAAGAGTTTACCTCTCCTTGGTATTTAGTTGTTCTTCAGCCTACCACTGTTTTACCTTTAAGGAATGCAGGCTCCTGCACAGTTTATATTTTGTAACAAGGCATTTCACCTCCTCTACAAATATTGGCTTTTTTCAACCTCCTGTTACCAAAAAAAGTTTTCCTGAGTAATGCATGACAGGAAAAAAATAATTTGTCTATTTAATAATTCTAATCTCATTTTATTTACTTGGGGCTGGGTTTTTTTTGTTGTTGTTTTTTGTTGTGTTTTTTTTTTAATCTCTAGTTTGTTTCCCATTTACTCACCTGCTCTAAGCTTTGAAGTTTGTTGTCAAGATTCAGAATCTGCAAGAGAAATGCAAATTACATTGTGCTTGGCATGAGAGTGAGCACGGAGGCACATGCTGGATTCCAGCAGGCTAACAAAATACTTTCTTTTGATGAAAGAGAATAGCTGGTATGTGAAACCAGGTACCATCAGGTTCAAATCAGGCCCCATTCACTGGGATTTCAGTGGTTTAGGCTGTTGAGAAAAGTGACAGCTTAAATAGGTCCCAGTCTGGCTCCAAAAAGCAAGACTTAGTCTTGTGAAGATGTATGCAGGTGCTTAACCTTAAGAATTTGAATATTGAAGCAGAACTGTTTGGGTGCTCGTGTGCATGCTCATGACTGTTGGTCTCTTCTCCCAAGTAAGAAGTGATAGGACAAGAGCAGATGGCCTCAAGTTGTGCCAGGGGAGGTTTAGGTTGGATATTGGGAAAAATTTCTTCCCTGAAAAGGGAATCACTGGAACAGGCTGCCCAGGGAAGTGGTTGAGACACCATCCCTGGAGGCATTTAAAAGATTCATAGATGTGGTGCTGAGGGACATGATTTAGTGGTGGGCTTGGCAGTGTTGGGTTTATGGTTGGACTTGATGATCTTAAAGGTCTTTTCCAACCTAAATGATTGTGAATCACTCTGTGATTCTGTGACAGATGTCTGAGACAGTACACTGAAAGCCAAGAATAGGTTCACCATACCTGAGTCGGTTACAACCACAACCAGCAAGCTGAAACTGAATCAGGGAATATGGTGGATACATATTAGGACTACTTTCCTACAACCAATTTGTGGCAAAAATGTAACTAAAGACACTTAAAGCAAGTCAGACAAAGGGTTCAAAATCTTCAGTTGGAGAAAAATCTTTAGTAGCAGGGAACAGTCAAAACTACCGCATACGTCTTGTCTTTCCACTGCAAATCCCCATAGCCCATTTCACGTACGGAATGGAATGTCTCAGTAACGTGTATAAGAACATATAGGATCCATTTCCTGAATTTAGTGGAATTTTACTTTCACAAATATTAGTCCACAGAGATGTTGACAGTGAACAAAAGAAGCATGCTGGTATCTGGAAGTTATGGGGATTGCAGGACAACTTCCATCGTTTCCGGAGTTACTGAATAAGTATCTCAACGTTAAACATAGACTCTGAGCTGATGTTAAATATGGACTCTGCCCCAGTCTCCTGGAGTCCAGAAATACTACAATGAATCAGGTAACCATGTTAACCTGAGGAATGTAAAACTGGGAATGCTGGAGGGGGATAACACAAGGGTATGGCTCACCTTGGAGGTCAGCAGAGCAACCTGCTGGGACACGTTCTGAGAGGCACCATTGGCTTTTTTGAGTTCTTGAATCTCAGCATTATTTTCTCTCACCTAAACTTAAACAACAGAGATAATGTGAAACACGCTGGGCTTTTTTGAAAGGCTGCAAATGTAAACAAGGTTTGCTTTTTCAAAAGCTTAGGAAAGTTTCGTTCTTGCTTAACTTTACTATTATAAAGTCCACTTAAATACAGAGAGCTCTGTTACATACATAATTTAATCTGTTAATTGTTTTCTGCAATGCCATGATTACTTTATGAGTCTGCAATAGCTTACTTTCACATTAGAGTGCTGACACAGATAACAAAATAACCATCATACAAAACACATCAAACACTTACAAATTCTGAAGACAATTAAACTATTACTGTGCAAAACTGAAAACGCAAACGTATTAAGGAAAAGTAACTATATCACCTGACTAAAAAGTTCTGCAAGGTCTTCTTCATTAATTTTTATTTTCCCCAGTGGTCCCGTTCTAAATTCAATATTTTTGCTGGAGCCAGCGCGGAACACTAAATTACCCTGCTCTGAGGACAAACGAGGCCTGTTGTATTATGGAAAAAACAAAGAGATCATTTAGTTACATATATCTGCCAAAGAGCATGTAAAAAAGAGCTGCAGTAATGCCATTCTGTTCCCATTACTGGCGCTTAGAACCCACCACATGAACAAATGCATTTGCAAGAAATGGTACTTACTGCTCATCATAAATAGTTCTTTTTTGCCTCTTTTTTTCATAGTGGTTTGATTCGCAGCTCAATCCAGTGAGTAACAGTAACGCAAATGAAAGCCCAGGAGCAGCCCAAAGCATTGCTCTCCTCCAGCTGTCCTGCGTTTGAAGTGAAACCCCAGTGCTGAACTGTAGTGTTGGGAGCCCAGGTGCCCTTTGCTCTCAGGCAGCTCTTTATTCACAAGGTGCCCATTCTGCTGTCTTCTCTTGCAAGGGTGAACTTTATCTCAGGTATCCTAATTAAAGATTGACAGCATGCAAATCCTCTAGACACTACAGGCACTTTTCTCATCTTGCCTTTTGGTTTCAGGAGCTTTGAAAGATCATTAATTGAAATCTGCCTGTATTTTATCATTCCGCCTTTGACCTTTGTACAGCTGAGCACCCCTGTGTCTCAAAGCACCTTGTGATCTGCAGCTGGCTGCTGCGGGAACCGCTTGTTCTCCCCACATGCTGCACCACATGGGTGAAGGAAAGATTTTTTGGCAGCACTAAAGGACTGAGATTATTACCAAAAAAACCCAACAAACCCCACATGTAAACCCCACGTTGGCTGGCAAGGAACCTTTCTATTGAAAGAGAAGCTTCCAGCCAATAAGTTACTGGGCAGATGACACAAACAAGTTAGCAGTACCAAAGAGCACCCCATGGATTACAACTGCAAAATGCAATTTTAACCAAATATGGTTGCTCTGACACAAGGATGGCTCGGTCCCCAGATGCTGGGGAGATGATCACACACCAAGCGGGCTACATTTTGTTTGGCATTTGTAGGCTGTCTTCATTGCACACACTAGGGTTCCCAAAGTCAGGGCCAGCCACAGACAATGCAGAAGACGAAGAAAGAATTCAAAGGAGTCTCATAAGTAACTAAAAATGCAAATTATTATGTTCTGAGAGCCAAAATCTGAATCTTGAGCCCATTTTCCTCTACCCTTCAGCAGTACCTTGCAGCCTTCCCAAAAGAAGAGTCCCTCCCAGATGCCTGTCAGTACTCGTCTCTGAGGCGCAGGCTGTTGTTATTGGAAGCCATGACAGAGGCCACGTCCCACCTCCCCTTTACTTTTGTCAGAGTCTCCATATTCCCCTTGCACAAGACCTTGCTCTGCTTTCCTCTCCCTGCTCAGGGAAGCTTTGTGTATCTTCTCCTTCCTCATGCTAGGAGCTACTTCAACCGCCAGGCCCACCACCATTCTTTATAATTTTCCTTTTTGCTTAGTCGACAACTCGTTCAGGTTGCTCACATTTCAAAGTTCCGCTGAGAAGAAAAGGGTAGGAAAAGTTGCAACTGCTCTTGCTCAAAAATAACAGTAGCCACCATTCATTCCTATAAGTCCCAGACCTTCCTGGAGGCCACGGAGCTCCTGCACTTCCTAACCCTGCCCAGTCTTCCTTTCTGCTCCAGTTCACACTTGTCACCTACGAAGTTCCACAGATAATGCGGGACATGCCCTGGAGCTGAGGGATTGAATGAACTCTGCGGGTTTCACAAACAGAAATGTTGCAAGGTCAAAGCACCCTGGGAAGCCATTGGATTTGGCGACAAAAAATATTAATTTCACCTCAAAAAGAGACAGATGTGGATTGTGGAAATGAATATGAAGCCAGGACAGCTCATGTTTGTGGTGCTGCCACACATAATATCTTGTTCTTTACTGTGAATAACTATAAAGTCCAACACTGTCAACTGCATCCCGCCACGTCCACTATTTTCTGTTGTTTGCATAAACCCTAGATTTTTATTACATTTTATTATCTGTGGTTTTAGAAACTTATCTCAGAATTCAGAATGGTGTGAGCCTGCTGACCATCTTTCTTGTGCTCACATAGACCGGTAACCCAACAGTTACTGCTGCTGCCCAGAGATCTGGCAGGGCAGAGGTGAAGCTGCTCCTGAACCCACGGAGGACAGCCTATCCCACACACCTACCGGTGCAGTAGCAGCCTGTGCCCTCCAGGAGAAAACGTCTATCAGCTGTTGCTGCCAGAACAGAGGAGAGGAGGAACGTCCATGTGTTGTCCTTTACCATCATAGGGGATAGTGTTTACATGAAAACACGGAATTGTATCCCTGGTTGTTGAAAACTATCACTGCTCCAGTCAATCCAAATGAGCTGTGGCATTTTACACCAACTGAGAATATGTCCCTCCACATTTACTATTATGCTCTTCTCTGAAACCTCTGTTCAGGAATAGGAGAGCATAAATGAATTATCGATGTGTCTGTCTAGCCAACAGGACACCTCCTGCCTCTGGGTATCCTGGCACTGTCCATTAAACTAGTGCTCACAGACATTCTTCATGTCAGTTCTGATGTCTGTCTGGGCTTTTTCTCTTTTGTTTTGTTTATTGTTTTAACAGTTTACTGAACTTTTATAACTGTCAGTTGGGTGCCAACTTGAAGAAACTATGGGCCAACTAAACCTGCGCTTCCTTAGCAGGCTTGTTGAGTGTGTGCATACTTCAAGGACTTTCACAAAGTCCATTGCATGCTGACAGTTTTCAGCTCAGACTTCATTTGTGGCCCTCAAAATCCTTTCTTTATTCATGTCTTTTCCACACTTGGTATGCATTGGCCCTCTCTGCTGTCTGTCAATCTTTGATTCAAGCTTTCCTTTCCAACTAATTAACTCCAATATACCAAATGACCAACAAGCAATAAAGCATAGAGGATGGGCTCTTCTCGGCCTCACTAAGCGATAGGACAAGGGGCAACGGGTGCAAGCTGGAGCATAGGAGGTTCCGAGTTAATGTGAGGAAAAACTTTTTCACTGTGAGGGTGACAGAGCACTGGAACAGGCTGCCCAGAGAGGTTGTGGAGTCTCCTTCTCTGGAGACATTCAAAACCCGACTGGACGTGTTCCTGAGTGATGTGCTCTAGGTGGCCCTGCCTTGGCGGGGGGGGTTGGACTAGATGATCTTTCGAGGTCCCTTCCAACCCTTGTGATTCTGTGAAAAAGCTGCTAATGCAAGGAGAAAGAAATTCACCTTCTCTTCATGAAGGCTTTATAGCTTAGAAAATGGTTGACTTGAAGACCAGGTGACTTTTTGACTATGCCCCGATTATAAGATGGAAAGAGTGCTCTGGACATCTATCCAAACTTTGCACGACACACTATTTTCCATTTCATTAGATCTTCCAGATTTAGTTAATTTACTCTCTACTCTTAGACACTTTAGGCTGGCCAAGTTGCGAAATCTATAAACCATCTTAAGCAGAAAAATAGGTCCACACCTTTTATTTTTACTGAAATGTATTGGATTGTGACATCATTTTTGGAGGAACAGAATGGAAACCCTGCCAATGTCTGGCATAATAGGGGCTGTTCTTTCTAACAAGAAGAGCTGGCACGAACCACTCCTCCTGGGATTGTTCATTACCTCGCTGACATGACGGCTGAGGAAACACCTCTAGAGTATAGGCTGTGCGCAGATTTGGCAGGAAGTAATGGACCATTTGTCTCTACTTCAGTTTGAAATTCACCCTGTACTAGTAGGGACTACAATTTAGCACCACCTTGTGCAGCTGTGTGAAATGAAATGGTGGCATCCCCCTACTTGTGGAGCAGAATGTGCCTGCGATGCAAAGACACTGCTGCAGAAGGCAAGAGTTGACTCAGATTATGGCCCAAAATTCCATACCTATCAATTGCACCTAGGAAGTCAACTCAGATGGCATGACATGACCCGACTCTGTGACAGTGCTCCCTTTTTATATGGTGGAAGGGCAACTATTGGTGTGAATCCCAATCTGGCTGATTTTTTCATGGAAGATTAACAAGTAATCCTATATTTTGTCCTATAGAGGCAAAAAAGATCCCTGCTATTCAATGCCATGACTCAAATATTTGCAAATAATTAAAAATCCAGCCCCTTTGCTGGTTTAATCCCAAGTAGTGCACATTTACCTGAGTTTACCTCAGCTAAGGTCACGACTCCCAGTCCCTCCATCTTCACTTCCCTGGATCCTCTATCTTTCTAACAATACTCCAGTGTTCTGAAGTGACACACAACAAAGGAAGCAGCACTGTCACCTCCGTGGTACAAATGTGCAAACTGCTGGTGTAAACAGTGCTCCGGACCAAATTCAGCACTTTCCGTGTGCCCCTATAGCTCTGAGACAGCCAAGCACTGAGCTGGCGTTAGGCGCTATACGGAGGAGCAACAACCATGAGTTTTACCTCCCACAGGGGTGACTCTGAAAAATAATGTTCCCCTTTCTGTCCCTTAACAGCCACCCATCATCGCTTCCTTTCTGCTCTTTACGTGTGTCTGGAGAGTTTTATGGCCGCAGCAGCTGCAAGCCTCCATTTCCCACACCACTCCTGACGGATTTCTTTTACTTCTCAGCATACTGCCCTCTGACACCTGCTTAAGATTTTGCTCCCTCAACACAGTTGACAAAGTTAATCAGTTACCTGCTGATGAAGTTAAACTAACTGGCCAGCGAATCTAGGTTTTCAGTTTCCAACAGCAAAGAGATGAGTTTTGATTTAGTTAGCTACTTCAGCTAGAACTGATTTTAAATTGAAGTTCTCCCTGGGTTCCTTTGTCACATGAAGGCAGTTACAACACTCACTAGTCTTTTAGTTTCACTACGAGACTCGTATTTTGGTTCCTCTGTCTTTCTGATTTTTCTTCCTACAGATGTTGTTTCTACAAACCCCCAACCCCTTTGATGCTTCCTATGTTCTGTTTGACTCTTTTTTGAAATTAGGTTCATGAAAAGTTTCCAGTCAGTTACATTGGCTTTGTTCTTTCCTATTGATTATTCCAGTCCTTTTAGCACATTCCAATTGCTTTAACGTACGCTGGAGTTATTTTTAGGCACTTCCATTTGCATAGTCACCCTTCTCCACTAATAACCCTAGAGCCATGAATGGACCTGGCTGCACAACCTCCCTCAGATTCGCTCTGTTCTGGACTGGTGGCTTCATCAAGAGGCGTAGACCTGAGGTAAGCCCGCAAATCACTTGCTGTGTTCCAATGCTGTGATTACAGATATTGGCATTCTGTCACCACACAAATATAAGGAGGTCAGAGTGGTCATACTGGGTTAGAAAAATACCCATCTAGGTCAGTACGCTGTCTCCAACAGTGGCCAAGGGCAGACAGGAAAAGAAGGGTACACGAAGCGGCAAGGACATACAGTACCTCTCCTAGGTACTCTCTTGGCCTCCATTTATTTGCAGCTTGGGAACTTCTTCAGCCAGAAGTCTACTTACTCAGTACTCTCGAAGGGCTTTTCTCCCATGGACTTGTTCAGTCTTCCTCTGAACTCTTCCCCACGCTTCACCTTACAACACATGTACAATGGATGAGTAGCGCCATTTGGTAAGATCAATATACAGTCAAAACGCCACTCAGAAATATTAATTTCGAGCAGAATCCCGTTTTTAAGTGTAGTATTTCTAAACAGAATGGGATTGGTTTCTTTTCTTTAAATATATACAGGACAAACATTTAAACTGACCAAAACTATTTATTACTGTCTAGGTATGAGAAAGTATATCAGCATCACCAATGTGCTTTGCTTCCAAATGCCAGGATGTCATTTAAAAAGTGACGAGTTACAACAGCCCCATGAGTGGAGAAAAGCACAAGACAAACATGCCCCCAGGAAGCTGGGATTTCAGGACGTGTTTAAAATCAGAGAGGCTCCCCACTGGAGGAGATTTTAGGGACCTCTTTACTGCAGTTTTCTGAATCCCACTGCAGGGTACCCAGCCAAAGCGGCCACCTGAAATTCCCTCCAACAACCCTCACTCACTAGAAGTGGTGTATTCCGCTCAATTTTAGCCCTTCCAACTCTGCTGCTTGCTTCATCAGAGCTCTTACCAAAAGATCCCTTGTCCCTGCTTCTTCCCGCTGCCAAAAGGACCAGGTGTAGGACAAGTCAAAGAGAACAACCCACAACAATGTCTTCACAGACGGTTGCCCGCTCATCTAAGGCCACATACCTCTTTTCTTCAACAGCTATGTAAATTCCCCGAACCTTGTAATCAAGTAAAGATAAAAATAAGACAAATCACTTCATGCTCTTCCTAACATTTAAATTGACACACTATCACTTCTTAACACTCATGTTTGCACAGGCAAAAGGAAAATGGTTACTGGAATTAATTTTGGGCTCTGTGCCTAGTTTCTTATACTTTCCCACTATTTTTCCTTGGATATTTCTTCGATCATTTCTACTTTATACACTATTTATACAAGACTGCCCAGAAATGCCTAGTGTTCTTAACCAATTATTACTTTATCTCCTCCAACTCCTTGCTAATATGGCATATTCTTCAAACACCATGCAGAAAAAAAATATACATGGAGCATATGTGTGGTTTCAAATATCTAAGAGACAAAATATATTAAACTTCTAAGGGAAATACAACTCAGTATTTCTGTAATAAGCCACGGGTGCTAAACTTCAGTATGAGCTGCAAGGAAATAACAGAGAAATCAGAGAGTGAGCTGAAAATGAACAGTTCATCATCGAGATGTAACAAATATTTCCTAAATTTTATATTTATTATAAAAAAATGTGACAACTGCTAAAGGAGAATTGTACAGTCATCGAAGCATTGGACCTGTTCAGATTTCTGTTGAGGTGTCTCTTTAGAGAGCAAAACAGATTTGCCCATGACTACGTTCAAGACATATGAGGGTCTTATCACAGATCAGTGGTTTTCCAGCCTGTAACACACAGAGTCCTGACAATCCTCATCCTCCTCCTGTGAGGGTCGGCAAAACGCAAGACAAAAAAGCTGGTGGGCAGGAGCCTTACATTCGCTGCATGGAAGGATGCACCTCCATCATGAAATTTTGAGTTCATGTATCTCAAAATACTCAAACCTACTGCATTAAATGAACGGTGTTTTAGTAACTTCACTGCTACACAGGTTTCTTCACTAGTATAGGGAATCCCTAGATTAACTCAGATAAAAACAAGCTTATGTCGGTAAGACACTCTGTAAGGCAACCGGCATGCTTCAAAAATGGCTGCATAAATACGACACCACCAAACATGACATCATTTGCCTCAGTGGAACTTCTCAAGTTTGAGGGAACGCAACCACATAATCTCGCTGGGCTAATGTAATGTATTTCAGATGTGCAGAGCAAGTCAGCTACAAAACCAAAAATCAGATTCTGGAAATCTTCCATTTCCAGAGCTGTGTTCAAGATTTTGCTCATTTACCTTTCAGCTGCTTTTGTAATCACATTTCACTGCTGCAAAAATGCTTGAGCTGAAGTTGCAAAGGGCAGCACTGATGCAGGCTGCAAAGCACTTGTGATTAGGAGGCTGCTCAGCAAAGGAAGCAACGTGATCATCCAGTGAGGTCAAGCAGGTGCAACCCAACAGAGCTCAGTAAACGAGTCTATTAATGACAAACAGATGGGATAAGAAGTAGTCACTCAATTTAGCTGCACTGGTATTACAGGGTTAGTGGGGGTAAAATACACAAACAGATATTTACAACTCTGTAATCTCTTCTTTCAAAATATCTCCTTCAGAAACAGCTCTGATTAGCAAACAGATTTCTGTCTTCACAATCACATTGAATTAAAATTCACTGTCACATTAACAGGCTGTAGATACAGCTCAACAACATTCAACTTACATTTTAATGCTGCTTGCTTGTGAGTGGCGTAGAAATCATTAAAACATGTTGTACAGATTAAGGAATTGAAAACTAATCATTAATAGTAATATTTTGCCAAATATTACTGAAGCGAAGCAAAATAAACAGACTATTTACATGGTTTAGCAGAAAGAAATCCTAATTTATATGTAAAATTCATCTCCTTTGTTTTCATTTCAATGTTTGGGTCATATTAGATAGCAACAGGTCTTCCAATTACCATGTTTCTCCCAAGAACAAGACAATACGGCTACTAGTTATGGATCCGGCTGGTAAATCTACACTGTGAGCACCATGCACATAGGTACCTCTGGTTCCTAACGCTGACAAAACCACACTTGCTCCTTGCAGTTCAGTAGTAAGCTCAGACTAGTGCTAGTATAGTACTTACAGTGCTCCAAGAGACCAGGTAAAGACAGAGGCCAACCTCATCCTTCTCTAGGGCCTGGAGCTCTTTTAGGAGAATCGTCCTGTTTTTTGGCTGGGATAGAGTTAATTTTCACCAGAAGCTGGCAGGGGACACAGCCAGGACAGCTGACCCAAACTAGCCAGAGGGATATTCCGTACCATACCATGTCATGCTGAGTATATAAGCGGAGGGGGGGGACAGGACTTGTCAGGGAGGAAGGGATTGCTGCTCAGGGACGGGCTGGGCATCGGGCTCTGGGTGGTGAGGACACTGCATTTTGTGTCACCCACTTGGTATATTCTAAGTACTGTTGTAGTTATTTCTCTCTCCTTTTGCTGTCCCTGTGAACTGTCCTTACCCCAGCCCAGGAATTTTACCTTCATCTTCTGATTCTCCTCCCCATTGCGCCAGGGGAGCAGCGAGCGAGCAAGCGGACGCCTGGTGCTGAGCTGCTGCCTGGGGCTGAACCACAAGAATCCATCTCTGTTTCTCTTTTACAGCTGGAACAGCCCAAGCAGTTCCAGGAGCACCATGGTAGATGAGAACAGCTGCAGCATCTATCTCTACAGGCTTTGGTTTCGCCTGCATCACCACACCTCAAAGCAGTACACTGTCACTGGGCCTGTGTCATTCCACAGAAAAAAAAATATTTTAAAAAAATCAGTCTTTTATCAGGATTGGCAGCTTTGAAACCTCAGGTTTGGTGCACAGGAACTATGGTCAGTCTTCAGTTCTGGGACACATCAGCTCCCTAACGGAGCTTACCGAGTATCATCTTGCCTCTCCCTCCCTCAAGCTGTTTTTTCTCCAGATACCAATATAATATTACCTGTAAGGAAAAATCACAGCCGGAATACATGCTTCTTTAGGCGGCTTTCAGTTTCCCCATATTTTCCTGTAATTTTGTCCATTGTTTCAGAGCTATTAAACTCAAGACTTGACGATTAAAGACCCATTCCGTCCAGGCCCATGAGACGGTGTACAGCCGTGGCACTCTGGGTGGCCACAGGCAGTGGTCTCATCCCAACACATGCTCCTACCCCTAGTACTGCTACCGAGTTCTGTGCACACATCTTCAGAAGCAGCCCATACAGTTATTCTCCAGTTCTTATGCCACAGGAACACAGACATGGAGCTTTTGAATTCTTTATGTCTTTTATGTGTAGGTCTTTGGTAAGGAGCAATGATCTTACCCTGAATTACATGAGAACAGAAACAGACAAGTTATTGTCAGGGTTGTGATAATCTTGAAATATTTTTATTCAGCTGCATCTAAACAAATCATCCCAGACAGACACAGTCGGGTTCCAGAAACCTACAAGTATTTAGAGATGATGAGACAGCCATAAACTGAGGATGACACTGTGCCTTCTCAAAAATCGTGTACAAAATACTGAATTTAGTAGTTTAATTAGCTACAAACCCCACAAATTTCAGATCGTATGTACAGTAAGTCTTTTAAGAATGGATCACTGATATTTACAGATGAAGACATTTTACAAGTAGAGCTTGGTCTCTTAATTAAAACAGCTTTGACATTTTCAGCCTTTTTATACTGTACTGAGAAGGCTGTTTTAAGATGAAATAATACAGTCTTAGCTATTTTCATGGAGGTATATGTAAACGCTGCTCTTGTTCATTTTACAAACTAAAAAGGACACTTAAATACAGCAATTAAGTCCTGGAAACTTCCATTTAAAGAAAACACCTCTACAGTGCAAATCCACCATAAAAGCAAGGTATTAAAAATGTATCAGAACTGTTCAGCAAAAGGTCTGGAGAGGTATTTTGGTAAGCTCTGGTTTCTGTTCAGCTGCCATCAGCTTTCCCTTGGAAGATGGAAGTCACCAGTCCGTACTCAGATTCAGTTTCTAAATTATCCAAGCAGAACGGAGATCAATTTTGCCACCACGCGTACATTGAGGCTGTTTCCCAGAAGACGGTAGCGTTGCTTTATTGTTATTTTGTCAGGAAAGCCTAAAACAAAAACAAAAAGTGCAGTGTCATTACTCTGGGTTTGTTCCTAACTTTTACTCTCCTCCTTTCTTCGGTGAACAGTTCTTAGTGCAGTTATCACAGATCGCAGCAGGGTTCACCTCCCCGCCCCGCTAAAATCCACAACATTACAAAAGTAATTCCCAACCAGTTCACTGGGTTTGGAGCAGTTCTTCCCTTACCAGAGCTGCCACCCCCAGGGGTTAACAAGAAGCCTCAAAGCATTGCTCTGTTGAGTAACTAATGCCCACCCACCTTCTCTTCATATACCATACAGCAGTCTCAGGGAGGGGCAGCAGCACCTAAACCACCGCACCACCGCCACTCTAGAGAACAGCCAGAGAGGAGCACGGCCACGGCAGAAAGAAAATGGAATGACTGTGCAGAGGGACTGAACTGCATTTATACTGTACTTCCAGCCTGAGCCCCTCTAACCAGCTGGGGCAAATCAAATGAGTCTCGCAATGCAATATACCACCGGTACAGATTAAGCTTGGAGTAAGGCTTGCTCAGTGACTGATCAAGCAGCTGAACAATTTTCTGTGTATTCAATGCTGACCCTGTCAAACGCACTGTCCTTCACATGGGAAGCGGATGGACTGGCAGAAAGAAGGGAGGCCCAGAAAACAAAACAACAACAAAACAACCAAACCCAACAACCCCCCAAAAACCCAACTGGTCCAGGTACTGTGAAAGGGCTGTGCTCTGTACTGAGCACACAAAGGTGACTGAGCTTCTGAGAATGAAGAAGCTGCCAAGAGCCAGCTGGTCTGCCGTACCTGTCCTTGCCCTGTACTCCTAGGTTACTCCAGCTGTGAGCTACGTGTTTTGCTTCAACTTGAGTGAAAGATGAACAGCAGTGGTGATTCAACTGTTAGTGCTGTGTGCCTAGCTGCTGAAAACTGATCACATTCAAACATGTGATCATTCCCTAAGAAGAAAACCTAACTTTGATCCTGAGGTCAAATTAGCTTTGATGCACAACCACAGTGTGTGTGCAAGTAGCGATACATACGTTCTGAAGTTCTCATAGCACTTTAGAAAAATCCTCTTCCAGGGATTGCTCAGGAGAGAACATGGTTGGACAGCTGCTGAGCCAAGGGTGGAAAGCTGAGGAGGTGGTGTCTGGGAGGAGTTGTTCCATCCTTCTCTGCCAGTTACTAATGCCTTGAATGTGGACTGCCTCGGTAAACACAACTTCTGCCAGCTCCATCCACTCTGCCCAGCTTCCTGGCACTCACGTTTGGGCAACTGTTCTTCTGTCTTTGGAACAATCACTTACACTTCCACACATACTTCCTTAGATGGAGTTCTCACATTAAATCACTGAATAAGGTACAGAATCTATGCATTTTAAAGGAGTATATAATATAAATATGTATTTATGCACACACATACATGCACTTATAGCCCAAGAAGCTTATCTGAACCTTGAAAATTTCAGAGAATCTCCTGCCTCTTGGCAGATGAAAGCCTGAATTAATTTTCAGGGCTCACAGTTTCCTTTACCCCAAACCCTGCTCCATCTGCCTGGTTACACTATCTTGCAGCTTCTATCTCCTTGGCTCAAGAGTAGCCTGTATCAGAAGGACAGATTTAACAACCCATAGTACACTGGCACTTGCTGCACAGCTCTCCCTGTACCATTTGGGTCACGCACGCTATTTGATAACGTTGCGGTGTTGGCAACACGCAGAACCGCATTGTGCTGGCTTTGCACTAGGCTGTCATTTGTTTCCTAACAGCTTACACACATCACCAACAGGGAAAACGGAAAGGGCGTCCTGACATCACCCTCATGAAAGCAGGTCGCAGGTGCAAGAATGCTCTCATCACTTTTAATGATATTGCTGTGGGACCCCCAGTAGTGACTAAGACAAACGACTGCAGTATTTCATCGATCCATAGTGCAGTTACTATACATTTAGATGTTAAAAGCAAAAATAAATCTGTTAAGAACGAACAATGACGTTAATTCTGGACCTCAATTCATTAAAATACAGAACCATTTAGACACAGTCATGTTTCTTCTGACAGTACTGTAGCTGCAGCTAGTAGCAGCATGTGTTACAGAGCTTCTGGACATTCCCTTCATTTTCACCTTATATTTTTCTCATTCTTTAGCTTCTTGGACCAGTAACATACTTGCAGTGGGTACATCTCCAAGCTTTCTGTTGTTGAAAATTTCAGCCCAAATGTTGCTGTCACTACAGCACACAGGACCAGAGAAATCATAGTACATTTCTCTGAAAACACCACACTTTACAATAACGACTTGAAATTTAACATGGGAGAAATGCTGTCAGGGAAACACCCTTTGCTGTAGCCATAAATATAGCAAGTTTCAAAAAAAACCAAACCACAACACAATAAAGCTTGCAAATCCTGAAAAGAAACGTATAGTACCTAAATTCACCACAGATTTCAATCAGCCTAGAACTAACACATTTTTTTTAAAATACAAAGTGGGAAATGTCTTAGATTAAACATAAAGGAAAGAAATGTCAGACATGTGACTCAGCGCACTGGAAGAAGCTTGTTCTGCCTATGAGTCAGGAGTATATGAGAGACAAAGCCACTGGAGGAGGGCCATAAAGTTGATCAGAGGGCTGGAGCATCTCTCCTACGAGGACAGGTTGAAGGAGTTGGGCTTGTTCAGCCTGGAGAAGAGAAGGCTCTGGGGAGACCTAATTGTGGCCTTCCCGTACCAGAAGGGGCCTACAGGAAAGCTGGAGAGGGGCTGTTTACAAGGGCAGGGAGTGACAGGACAAGGGGGAACGGGTTTAAACTAAAAGAGGAGAGATTTAGATTCGACATTAGGAAGAAATTCTTCCCTGTGAAGGTGGTGAGGCACTGGAACAGGTTGCCCAGATAAGCTGTGGAGGCCCCATCCCTGGAAGAGTTCAAGGCCAGGTTGGATGGGGCTTTGGGCAACCTGGTCTAGTGTAGGGTGTCCCTGCCCATGGGAGGGGGGTTGGAACTAGATGATCCTTGTGGTCCCTTCCAACCCTAACCATTCTATGACTCTACGGATGAGAGAGGCTTGTTCTGCGTTGTGGAAGTTGGAAGAGTAGTGAGGCAGGGAACTCCAGGAACTGTAAAGAAGGTTCCATGACTAATGCAGAAGGGTACTGCCCTCTGAGAGGTGGAGTCTGTCCCTGTCCCTGTCCCTCCCTCTGCAGTTCCCAGGTGACAGAAAGTTTGCTGAATGAGCACTTTGTAGTTGGTGATGATCTGAATGCTCCTTGAATTCAGAAGGCTGACCTGTCTTGAGACTTCAGTTCTGGTTTGCAAAATTATTGAAGCTCCCAGCTGTCCCTGAAGATGAACTCTCAATAGAGAAGGCATGGTATCGTCCCAAGCACTCTCAAATAGTAAAAGCCAGGTTTCGCAAACCGATCACCCTATATGAATTTCTCCATTGTCTCACCAATGTTAACCCTACTACATCTCTCAGTGATCCTGCAAAGACTGATTTAACATTTGAAAAACACAAGCTGCAATTTAAAAAAAGAGAAAATGGGCAATTCTGAGCTCAAAAGGGAGCCTGAACAGCATGAGAAACCTGTACAAGGCCAATCCAGCCCCGTTTAGCTCAGGTTGCTTTACATCGGGCCACACCAATATGGAATGTAGCTGTGCTAAGCAAAAGGCTGTCTGCACAAAGAACAAACATATTAAAGAAGAGAGGCTATGAAAAAAATCCCACATGTTGGCATGTAACTTAACCCAGCAAGCTCCTGCAAATACTCTTAAACAAGTAAACTCAGTGTTGTCAACTCTAGTGTTTGACTTTGCAACCTTGATAACATTCTTAGAATGTAGCAATTTTGAATATAACTGTAAGTAATAAATGAGAAAACAAACTAAAACTGCAAAAGAAAGAAATATATGAAAACTATTAGCACTCCTCAGAACACTAAGTCGCTGAGGTAGCTGAGGAAAAATATAACAAATTACTCAAGGTCAGTGGTGTCTTATTCTGTGGATGCTTGTGTTGCTGAGAGACAATAAATTGATCTGGCACGATGGCAGCAGGCCAAACTCCTTAGCAGGTAGTAACAGCTACCCTTTCTCGCCTGCCTTTCTTTACAAAGGGAACTCTGGCGAATTTATTTCAGGCTTACTTCTGGTTGACTTGTTCCCCATGTACTGGTATTGCTCAATCTTGTTCCTTGACTCCCTCTTCTCCACAAAAACAGCTAGAAAATGCAGCAACTGACCAAGGGCTAGGACTGCCATTTCTAGAAAACAGAGATAACTTAAAAGATCATTAACTGAAGAGTTTGGTGCCTCCCGAACAAAGAAGTATCTGTATCTTCTGAAATTCCCTTTCTGTCAGCAGCTGCAAACATGTGGAAGGGAGAAAGGAAGCAGCTCAAACACTGAGAACCACTAACAGACCTCGACTGGCAGGATACGTTGATTTACCACAGTTGTGAGTAATGCTGGCTGCTAAGTAAATAGTTCCAACTTTAAACAAAGGTATTCCTTCACTGCCATTCAGTAACTGGCATTTCTCATGCCAAATTTTTTTTTCTTAGTTTATGAAGATAAACCTAACCACAGAAGCTGTCTCTTATAAAATAAATAGTGGAGATTCAGAGAAATTCAGAGTTAGACAAATAACAAGAATCAATCATAAGAATTGACCAGTCAAAAAAAGAAAAGAAAAAAAAAAAACCAAAACAAAACGGCAAAATAAAAAGCATAGGTTAGTCCAGAGTAAAAAAAAAGAAAAATACATTGGCATTTCTGAAGAATGATGTAGAAATGTGTATTTTGCAGAACATACCAAATTCCAGAGGGAATCCATGAAGATTTGCTATTTCTCTTGGGGTAAAGTACCTCAGTTTTAGTGTGGACAATTTCATAAGCTTCTCTTCTTCTGGTAACTCCTCCATGTGTTTAAATACTGATTCAAGCTATAAAGAATATAAAAACCAACAGATATCACTGATGCAGGCTGAATATGTAAAAATTAACACTCGCACCTTAACAGAATGTTTCTTTGATTATCACAGTGCCGAAGACAATAGCGCATTTTGCTTGAAGGTATGACTGGTTGTGTATTTTTTTGCAGCCAGTATCTCAACACATGCACTTGCAAGAAAGAAATCAATGTTGCTGTGAGGGCATTCATCATTACTTCCTCCAGTTACAAGCTATACTAATACTTAATGAGGCACTCAAAGGACTATAAACATTTGTTAATGACAGGACAGTGACTTAACATAACTCAATAGCAGACCATCCATAGAAATTAAGCTGTATGGACGCAGCTGTTTTAATACATCCCCTTTGAGATTATCCAGAGTTCCAAAGCTGCATTCTTCTTATGCTCAGAAATGCCATATACTATTAGTGACCAGCACAGAAGTACAGGAGGCGGTGCTTGCGTACAAAACAGGCTTTGTGAAAAGTATCTTTGAGTAATGATTCAGCAATACATTTAATTTTACCTTCCCCAGTGCCAAAACACTACGTTGTGGTGAACTTAGTATCAACAGTAGAACTTTTCAAAATACAGTGTCTTCCCAGATAAATTAATACTTCTAAAACTCAAACATGTTAAACATTTGACAATATTTACTGGATCACCTGTGTACAAAAAGTGATTCACAACACTGAACTGTAGTTTATCCACAGAATTAGTAATTTTTGATGTTTTCACATGCCCCTGTGAAACTTCTTTACGACACTACAGATAATAAAATAATAGCAACTCATATTCTCCACAGAGAGAGGCACACACACTATCTTGATTTAAACAGACTGTTGTTTAGGAACACAAGTAAATGAACTGGAAACTCGGTTGGCATAAAATGTAGTTTTAAAAGCTTTTTTATTATAATATTCAGAATAAAAACGCAGAAGACAGGAAAAAAGTTTAAAACAAGTTATTCTCATTTGTTAGTCTATACATTCTTACCTGTACATCTGCTGCTGTCTGCAGAACTGAGCCTGTCCCTTCTACATAGTGTCCATACCTTAACAACAATAACAATGTTAAATTAGTATTTTCATTGGACCTGATAGTGCTGGCAATGGCAAAGACGCAGGGAGTTATTTAGGCTCCTTGGCTTTGATTAACAAACCGCCTCCTGGATAGATAAAGCAAAAGGCCTTGTTACTAACAATGCTAGCCCCTGGAGCACAGCAGCCTCTGAACACACTCTCTGGGGATGAGCCTGCAGTCAAAACACAAGAGTTTATCCACACCAAGGCCTTACATAAGGCAACCAGGCAACTATACAAGACCAAGGAATTCAAGCGTAGCATGATCAGAAAGGGCCATCTATGTGGCACAAACCAACTTTATGGTATGGCAAAACATGTTAAAGACCAAACGTTCCAAAGGGTTCAAATCACCTCTCCATATTCAAAAGAGGACCATTAGTGTGAGCCTCCAGCTTTTGTATTTATCCATTAGGAACAAACTGGTTCAGTCAGGTTTAACTTTTGGTTGCTTGTGGATTTTCCACAGAGGCCTGGGAGTGGCCAGGCATCTATGTAGGGTAAAAATTACGTCCAACAGTAAGCAAACTTACATTCTAAAACCATATGATAGCTTTTTTGGATGCTTTGTGGTTGACTGCATAACATGTTTACTCTGTAGTATCTTCCAGGCTATCATTTAAATATAATTATGGGCTTTCAGAAACATGCTCTGCTGGTCTAAAGATGATAGTGTTTGACTGTCCTGAACAGAAAGACTGAGTCAAGTCAACAGATGGCTTTTGCACAGTGGAAGAGCTTCAGAAGATCCCCCGCATTAGAGCGATGTGGTCTGCATCAACCATTAACAGACACTAAGCTCTAGTTTTATCCGCACATCAGCAAAGACAGTTACAAAGGTCTTTTGCTCCATTTGGGGCCCCTTCTACAGCAAGGCACTGGAACAACTTTTGTTTCAAGCCTTTCTAGTTCCACAACGAATAAAGGAATGCTCTCCCTTCAGCAGAGACACAATGACCCAGTACGGCCCAATCTTGAGAATTTCTTCTTCAGCTGGAACAGGCTTAAGAGTTGTTCTGCGAGTATCAGTGAGAGCAACTCTCATTTTAAAATAAAGTGCTTACAAATATTCCTTAGCATCAGAGCAAAAGGCCCTAAACACTGATAGAGATTAAAACCACATGGAATTAAACTGTGTTGTAAATACATCACCTTTAATTGCTTAGTTGCATTCTGAAAATTCCCTAATACCAAGTTTAACAACGTAACATGCATAGCACTGAGGAATCTTCATCTTTTTCTTATATAGCATCTGATGTTATTTCAGAGGAACATATCCAAGCCAAAATAAATAAACGAGGATAAATTTCAAAGTGGTATTTTAAAGTTTTATTGGGGAAAAAGAATTTTTTAACAGGACCCATGTTATATAAAATACTCCAGTCTAAATAATTGGCACTAGAGTACAGAGCTCCTCACACATACACAGGAAAAAAAATAAAAAATACATCCAGTTGGTGTAAAAGTGGTTTGGGGCTGGGGTGGGGGGTGTGTTGGTTTAACACAAATGTGGGCAGATGGCCAACATTAGCTGGATTGTTTTTAATTATTACTGCAGCTGCTGACTACAGAAAAATTCACATTCCTACCTTAGACTCAGAACATAATTAAAGATGGGAATTTTTGCCACAGTAAAAAATGATGCATTGATTTTCTGACATTTCATTACCAGTTATAATAAAAGAAGTTGGCTTAAGAAATTACAGTCTTCAATTTTCATCTGACTCAAGATTTCTGCCCCCTTCTTTTATTTCTACAAGCTTTCAATAACCCCCTAGTTTCATACACATAATACATTATTTCTGAGTATATTGTGTCCTATATTATGACTAACAAAAAAGTAATTTCCACAATGCTAGCATGAGTTTCTGTAACTAATACCTTATTAGTTCAGAAAATATTACTTCTCTTGTTAATAGCATACCAAGAATTTACAAGGAAGTCCAAAATGATTACATCTAAAGAAGTAGTTTTCATTTGCTCTGTCCTTTAAAACGGACCATTTCCTCTCACAACTTCAGTCAGCACAGACATACTTGTAAGAGAAACCACGGTGTTAGGAGTCTCAAAGAATGCAGCAACCATTTTCCAACTGCCTAGGAGCCCAAGGTCAGAAGGGAACACGGGATCATCCGCTCAATCTCCCATGCATCACAGACCATTACATTTGGCCCTACACTCCACCAAAGCCCTTCAGAAGGCATACTGGTATGACAAAGGCAGAAAGCAAAAACCACTGATGAAATATCAGTGTTCGAGGTCCCTGAACTAGTGAGGACTGGAGAAGGCGTACCCAGATTATCCCCATCAAACAAACCTTGCTGGAAATATCGGAAGACCAACTGAGAACTGAGGGAAATTTTTCTCCCAGTCTCAAAACTGATGGTCAATATGACTTGTATGAAAGACACCAGACAGGCGTATCGGCAGAGGGATTATTTGTAGTACCAGGAGTGCTGTTCTGCTCCATTCAGGGTCCTTGCTCCTAAATGGGATGTGTTGGGGTAACGTAAAAATAGAACTCCTGCAACACATACAGCAGCAACTTATTCTTGGCCTCAGAAAGTGATGTGGATGAAGCCTGAGATGTAATTATAATCTTTCTCTTAACACAGAGCTGTAAACGATATGACTACATTGAGAACCATGCTGGAAACCTCCTTTCCCAAAGGCTCTTAAAAAAAGGAACAAATACGGTAAATCAGATTTTTATGTTTTGAGCCAAGAAGAACTACCACAACTATCTGGCCTGGTTCCTTCCACATCAGCAGGAGGGACAACAGTCAGATTCTGTGTCAGATTTCCCACCACTATATATAAAGACTTCTTATTAACTACTCAGGAGCCTCCTTTAGTGTGATTTTGATAAACATGACCGCAAACTACTAGTGAAACCACAAGTGGCCAATTTATTTTTGATGACACTTAAGGCATAGATGAGACACATAAGAGATCATTCTGGCCTAAAGTTTTTATTTGACCAGTGTAGCTAAGAAACAGGTCCCACAAGATGCTGACTTCCAGACAACTCAAAAGAGTGAGGGCAGAAGTGACATATGTCAATGGGAGCTGGGGGAAGGGCCTTCCTGTGGCACAGATTTTGAACTTTTGAAATTCTTCCTCTTCCCAACTTTTTTTATTGTCAAAAAGTTAAAATGACAAAATCCACAGGAACTCTGTCAATTTGGCAGTCTAATTTCTACTAATTAAATATATATATATAAAATTTGCTTTAACTCATCAATTAGGCCATTTTGTTGATACATTCTGAGAATTAAAAAACCAAAATCTAATTTGAAAAATTCACCAACATTAACACTTCCCACAAACTTCCAGGCTACAACTGGCATTTTCCAATACAAATGCATCCAGGGGAAAAGCTCCTGACCAGTTGCCTGCGGGGTTCCAGAACATTCACCAGCTTCCGGCAGTCAAACTCAAAATTGCAAGGTACAAATCAGAAAACTACTAAAAGAAAAACCAGAAAAGCACTGATGTTCTGCGTGACCTGACATGATTTGTAACCCAGCAATCTAACTGGTTGTATGACATATGGCCAATCCACAGCTATTCTGACCTACACAGCTGAAAAATCCAAGAGATCAATAAAAAGTACGTTGGAGACAGTTTTAATGAGGAATGGATCTGTCACGCATGACACTTCGTAACTTCACTGAGCAATATAAAGAAATTCATTAATGAATCAGTACTATACCAGTCTACTGGAACCATATTTCCGCAGGGGTAATTAAGCTTCTGTGAAGGTCAATAACAAATGGCACTGTCTTTTGTGAATGCCTTTTTGGAGTGGGCACATGATGTTCTGCCAGACAGATTCTCATGCTGGCATTTCACTGGACCAGGAAGCACACTACATAAGGAGATTTTTTTTTTCCAGAGGCCTGGGGTTTTTTTGATGAAATGGCTCTCCTTCACAGTACATAAGCGAAAACACACTTAAAATTTCAGGACATGATTCAGCAAGACATTTTGTTTGCAACTCACCCTTTTGTAAAGCATGTAGATCTCCGGCAGGTGGGCTTAACAATGTCTAACAAGAAAGCATAGCGCAATAAGGACTTTGGTGGTAAAATATACTGACTCATTTCTTCATTGTCATCTTCCAAGAAATCTTTTAGCATTTGAATAGAGGAATCATTGTCCTGACCGCGTTTCCTTTCCATTTCTTCTACTGTTTCAAGCTTAAAAAGAAAGGGCCCTTTTGGTAAACTCTTCCTGCTGCAATCCGGACCAAAGTTTGGATCCAGATTCTTCTCTTCAGAAGAGAAGGATGAGCTAGCTTCATCCACTTTGTTAGCGACTTTGTCTGTGAATAAGTCTTCTTGATCCTGATCTGGGAATTTTGTCAATATCTAAGAAAAAATTGTGAGAAAAAAAAAACAACCTGCATTTGATTAACAACTTGACAGCCAAATACAGTAAGAATTCCTTCAGAGATGCTCAGAATAAAACAAGTAACAGTTTGATGTTATTTTCATGAAGATTTCAAAAAAATATTAGCATCAAGATCTGCTGACCTACCAGCAATGACGTCAGGAACAACCACAAATAACTGCCTTTGCAAACAGACCTTTCCAAGGATGTGAAAAAGATAGCAGAATGCATTGTTTTCTAGCCCACTATCAGCTACTGTCCCCCAACTGTTTAAAGCCATCTAATGCACTGGCATGCATTTCAGTCC
Source organism: Psophia crepitans (assembly GCA_013399095.1). NCBI lineage: Eukaryota > Metazoa > Chordata > Aves > Gruiformes > Psophiidae > Psophia > Psophia crepitans. The sequence goes on from VWZZ01003270.1 coordinate 355,938, forward strand.
TGAGAATTCAGTCTCAGTATCCAGGCTGAAAAAGTGAGACAGATTTTAACTTTTCTGCTGATGTCACTTATCCCTCCCTCCACTCATCAACACACACCACTAAACTGAAAATTTCTCTCTCAGTCTTTCTGAAACAAAGCAAATCCAAATAACACTAATACACTCACCTGACCAGGAGCTTGAAAGGAAAATGGTTCTTGCTGAAGCTTTGCAATTAGAAAATATCGCAGCCTAGAATTGGGAATGCCAAGCTGTAAGCAAAATCCACAAACCGTTAGGCCATGTGACAAAGAAAGAGGTCTATAGCGTCACACAAGTTTTCTACAATTATATATTAGTGTGCTTAGTGTATTATTACTGTATATTTTGCCACTTCAGAGATATCAGTATTAATTGATAATACCTAAACTCCCGTAACTTATGCTCTGTACCTCATAGCTTTGACTTTCTCTGTAAATGACCAGAAATGTAGACAAACTTATGTGCAGTAAGAAGAAAAGTTACATGCATCATGATTTCTTAGAACAGGTAATACCCGTTTTCTATAAAAAAAGCAAAAAGGTCTCTCCTGGCCTTTTTGAACAAGAGATTTTAAGATACCTAACAATGAAACAAATGCACCACAACTGGTTTTCAAGCTACCCTCTATCAGCTTCTCTCAGATATATACAGTACTCCACTGACTCCATTCAGCCTTGCACAATCTGAAATCTCTCTCAACTCTTTTTTTCAGTTGCCAGGGAAACATGCAAACACAGTCTCTCCTCCCACAAATGACACAGTCACATTTTCTGTGCTGGGAAATTCACAGGCATCAGCACTTCTGAAGCAATGAGGCTCCTGTAGGGAAAACCATCTTCTTGGTCATTGTGTAAATTCATGCCTTCTTCAAAAATATCAAATGGTAGCAAAGCAATACGGGACTACGATCTGAACAATAACAGCACTATGATTATGCCACTATACTGAGGAGAAATTAGAAGTCATGCCAGATGGCTTTCTCATTCAGAAGAGTGTATCTGCAGCTCTGGGCGTGACACTCTTCTCTAATACAACAGATCATTTTCAAACATTCTTGGGCTCGGTGTAGTTTGAACAGTTAAATAATATTAGAGCAATTTTAGTACTCACACAGGTTGGAGACAAGAGAAATTCTTGATAGTTAAATCCACACATTTCCAGTGTTCGCAAAAGTTCATTTCTGGTGAAAAGAATCAAAAAGCAATCATTCCCTTCATATAATCTTCAGGCTCTTTTTTTATCCTAAATAAAAACACATTAAATGCAACACCTCAGGTACCAAGACATTCAGCACATTCAGTGAAAGAACTGGACAATTACAGATATGAAGTCATCCGTTTCTGGACTTGAGGACACAACACAAAGTTCAGTGTTACTGGAGCCAAAAATGACTATTACACATTCACAGGTATCTCACATCTACTTTGGTGCAAATACTCCTTCAAAAAATATCCCATTTCTAGAGAGTACTTACAGTGTGTCAACAAGGAAAACAATTGGCGTACAACACAGTTTCTTTATTCTGAATTATAAAACAGGAGATCAAAACCACTACAAATAGCTCCCCACTTCCCTCTGTTCACATACATAGTATCAGCTAAACCTAACAAAAGGGCTAACTCAAGGGATGACAAAAATTGGTGGCTTTGGTAGTAACAGTGAGGTAGCACTGTACTTTATAAACAACGGAAAATCACTGAAAGGGAGATCTTAAAAAGACTTGTCTTTTCTGTTCCACACAGGCTAGACCTATACAAAATGCATGAGCAGTGACCTGTACCTGGCACCATGTGTGACAGCATCCCAAGTGTCATTAGAGAACACAAGCGTTCTGACTGGGGTGCCTTCTGAACTACTTGTTCCAAACACTGGCCAGCACGGCATAGCCTAGGGAATTGCAGGGTCTACAGCAGCAGTCTGCACCTCCAAAGTGCAGAACATTCACAGAGAACTGCTACACGCTTAACCAGGGCATGCCTCCCAGCTGCCCGCCATATTCATTAAGGAACACAATATGCAGGCAGTGTAGCTGGTCTCTAGGTGCTTTAAGGAATGGTACAGAAAGATCCTACTCTATTCCAGCAAAAAATGAGAAGGAACACCACAACCTCCTGTCTCCTGCTTCACCCACAAGAGAGGGGAATGCTCCTGCTGTCATTATGTAACTTTATTGACAGCCTTCCTCCTCCACATTTCAGTATATATACTTCATACTGTATCTGTGGACTATTTGATGGCAACCCTGAACTAGTGATAATCTACCACCATCAAAGGTTCTGCAGAAAGCCCCTACACTGTACTGTCATCGTACACAAAATACCATGAGCTGCTAAGGGTAAAACCCGAAAACCTTTGAGTGTTACATCCATTGCTATTTTTCTTTGAAAACTGAGTCTTTCTCAAGGACACAGGATCATCAGATAAAACCAGTGAAGGCAACACGTTATCGCATAGTTTATCTGCTTAGAGAAATAAATAGTTATTTAGCAAGTTCCTTTCACAACCTAAGCTTTTCGTTCCTAAATTAACCCACAGCTGCTAGCCTTCCCAACTCACTATTTTGTTAACTTAAATTCTAGGAAATAAAAACCCTGCATTCCCCTTCTGAAGAAAATGTCCTTTATTAAAAACTAAAACTTGCGTAAATTAGTATTTACCTCGCAGAAGAGGATTCAAATCCTTTAACATTTTCTAAAAGTAGGTATTTTGGAAGCTTCTGGAGCCTACAAGGCAAAAAGAGAAGGATCAACAAATCAGAGTAACAAGATGTAAACTATATTACATTCATCCACAGATTTGTTCAGCTACAAGAAAGATCAAAGTACTTCCACATCATGCCAGCTGTTAAAGTTTAGCATCCTTAAAAAAAAAAAAAAAAGTACCTCAACTTTCAAGGTTGCGTAGATCAAATCACTCCCAACCAAATTCAAAATGTGGACTGCTGGTAATTATAAAAACCAACAAAGCCCACTTATGTTCATACGGACTGCTGTAACCTTCTGTACCCCATACACGTACTTCTGAAAATGCTTACCACTGTTCGGTTCCTAAAGCATAATATTATTATTCAACAGACTGAGTCTGTAATAGGAAAGATAATTGTCAGGGGAAAAAAGATCACTACTGAGCCATGGAACAGAAAAATTTTGTTTTACAGTGCTTAAACCCAAAATCAATGTCAAAATGTCACATCAACTTCAGTGATAACACATCAGAACCAGTATTCATCTAATTGCTTTAAGAAATAAGACATGTTTAGAGCTCAGTCTGTGAATATTCTCAATTTTCTATACTTAACTTTTTCATTTTGATGGGGGGGAGGGCAAGGAGGTGCCTGTGGTTTAGCATGATCAGTGCAGAAGTCTGGAAATTGGCTCATTCCAAAACCAGCATATTAAATCTCTGGAGAAAGAAACATACCCAAACTGTGCCAGAGACCATTCTAACAATTCAGAAGCACAGATGATTCAGAATCAAGTCCCTGGGAATATTTCCTGGTATTGATTAATTCTCTAGTAAGGCTAATGTAGATATAGTATGTCTGTCACACACTGGGATCTCAGACCAGCATACTAATGCCAACAGACAGCAGCTCCATGCTTATTTATGTCAGTAAGTGACTTTGGACTTTCACCATACCAATCAGAGCAGAATTTGTTTTAGCATGTTCTCAACTACCATCAATTAAAGACAATCAAATGAAGAATTACAGAACTAAGCATTTCACAAGAAATTTGAAAAATGTACAACATACTATGTCAAATTTAAAAATACTACAAATACTACTAAACTGAAAAAAGCAGCAGTGGTCAAATTCCCTGCAGAGGAATGGAGAATACATCCATCGGTATGTTTACCCACACTCAACATCATCATCACCTACTATGAAACTTATTTATAAAGTAATGAATCCCGAGCATAGCCTGAAATGCAAGAGCTCATACGGGATCAACAGATCACAGGACAAGTAATCATTATACAAAGAGTATGTGTTAACTACTTGGCAGGTATTAACATCACAAATGTGTCTGTGAAAGTAGCACTTTGACATCTTAGCATTTGATTTCCCTGGGTTATGATTTGGACATGATAAACGGACAGTATCCAGACCACTTGGGTCAGATTGTGTTTGCTGGCTGGGTGCTCCAAGGATTTCCCACATCTTTCCAGATCTTGAAATTGTCCTTTCCATATCTCTAATATTTGTCTTCCCAGGCTACCTTTGAGTCTAATTTCAGCAACATTTCATTATAAAAGGATGAACATAAGGTAAGAAGAGCCAAGGGATGAGAAATTATTTTATGTTTCCATAAACTGAATGCATGCCATACCAATTTAGAATGCAAAGTGATAATTCCTATATTAAGAATTTCCCTTTTTTGGGCTGAAATACTCCATACTCAATATCTGGCAAACAAGCCATACTCAAAAAATACACAAACACTATCTCAGCAAAACATAAATCTATTGAAACTGAGAAACTCTGCAGAAGCCACCATCTTGAACATATTAGAGACTGCTTACAGTCAGTACCGCCTCAAGAAACAACCTGCCCAAGGGAGATAAGGGTCATCGGCAGGGTCTCATGGGGTGTTGAGATAAAGTGCCAGAGCCAAGCCCAGCTCCTTTGCATCGTCATGACAAAAAACATGTGTCCTGCAGTGTCTAAAGCTTTGGTTTTGAGAAGGAAAAGTTTCTGCCCTTTATCCAGCTAAGCCCACAGCAACCAGGAAGGAACATCTCCATATTAATGCACAATGTCCAAAAAGCAGCCATCCCCTTAACTGTGTCTCAGTCTATTGGAAAGGAATACTGAGGTCAGGATTCCCTTAAGGATAAGGAAGATACTACTATTCTGACAAATTAGTAACTTACACACTATCAGCTGGTTTTAATTTATCATTTTGAAAGATCAGTCTGGAGGACTGAGTTACATTCCTTGTTCCAGAAAAGACATCCATTCCAACTTTTGGAAACTCATGTTATCCCCTTATTTTTATGTCCCTGATAGAAGCAGAGAAATGATAATAATAATAATCTTTTTTACCTACTAATTGTCTAACTTAGTAGGCTACAGAATCTGTATTATTGCATTCTGGTTTATATTCCCTGCCACAGATTTCTTAGGTGATCCCAGTCAAACCACTCAGCCCTTCTGTGTCTGTGTTCTCTATCTGCTGATGACAAGGGCAAACAGGTAATCCCATTAAATGTTGCTGGATGCAAAAAAGTGGTTTCTGGAAGAAGACTAAGACCCTTTCCTCCCAGTGTTTACAGCAATTTGAAAGAATGGCTGTTGTTGGTACTAGTTGGTTTCCTTCTGCGCAGAAAGTATTCATTAAAAAAAAAAAAAAGAAGAAAAAAGAAGACAGCCAAACCTCCCTTCATTCTCCTCCAATTCTGAGAGCAAGGAACATACAGAGAAGAGCTGTCCCAGTCTCCAGCAGAAGCAGAACTGCCAGGAATGGTAAGTGTACGGTGGACTGTAACTGATGCAAATTCTCAGGCTCATGCTGATAGGTGCCCAGTGGACATCTCAGTCCAGAAGCGGAGATTTCTGCTGGATAAGATCCCTGAGCAACTGCGTGCTCCACTTCTCCAGGAAGGGTTCTTACAGTGCTATGCACCTCTTTACAAGCATTCCTCGGAAGTGATTTTTAATGCGCTCAATAAGAACAATTTAGGTTAGCAAACCCCACTTTGTTTGGATTTACTATTTCAAAGTTAAACACATAAATAAAAATAATTATGGCTTTTTTATTAAGAACTGGGGTCTGACCAGGCACAAATGACATATCAATACAAAGATAAGGGCACTGTTCAGACAGTGCAGTGCTATTTGAATTCTTTAGTATTGCTACTCAAAACAAGAGATGGTACTACAAACCAAAAACACACAATTAGCACCAAAAACACAGAATAGACACTCTAAGAAATAATGGAAGGGGGTGGAAGATGTATCATATTTTCAGGCCATAACATATTTAAACAAACTTTCAAATGTTACCTACTCAAAAGGTGACTAAATGTTGAACCAAAGCTATTTTAAACTGGTATTTCAAACAATTGTCATCTTTCCACGATGCCCATTAGCAAACTACATTACCTATGTCTACTTCTACATAAAGTCAGTGCAAATTTGATGTTGAACTGGAATGAAATAACTTTTTTTTTTTTCATTTATGATATAGCCACAGTTTAAACAGACACATAATAAAAAGAAAACAATAAAAGCATATAAAGTAACTGTGATACTGGCATTAGTAAAATACAAGTATTTGTAAGTTAAACATGATCATGTGAAAACAAACAAGTAATACAGGGATACTACTAGTATTGTGTTGTAAAACATTACAGACAACTTTTTGTCCCACTGAAACAAAAAAGACATACTTAGTGACAAAAAAAAGGGTTAAGAACTAAGGTAAAAGTTCACTTATACCTTGGAAGAATATCAAGGATATAGAGAAAGCTCTTTGTCCGTGGATCGGATATATCACCTTGCAGGCCAATTCTAAGAAAGAATAAAGAAACACCTGTATATTACTCAGAGCAGACTGACATTTGACTTGCATTTTTCTATAGAACGCTGACACTTTTTGCTTTGAGTTTCAAAAACGGATTCTGCAAAAGCATCATGTACAGCCATGAGGACCTGCTCAGAGAGGCAGTGTCCTAAGAAATGCTCTAAGGAGTGAAAGTCTGCTTCTGGAATCCATCAGCTCACAGCAAGGTTAAAACTGAAGCAGTCAGTAATGAAATCCACTCCCCAGTGTGCAAAGCGTTTAGCATTCTGGTCTTGTCCAGCAAACCCCTTGAACACACTTGGCTCTGAAAGAACAAAAAAACCCCACTGGGTTCCTGGGAATACCCCGCTATTTTACACTGAATATATTAAATTATTTCTAAGAATTAAAGCCACAGTGCTCACCATTTTGCAGGACTGAACCTCATGTGAATAACTTTGTAACCAGTTCTGTAACATTAAACTGGACACCTCCTATAGGTTGCAAAAGTGATAACATAATATAATGATGCCAGATCTGTGTTCCCCTAACTTATACTTGCACTAGAAAGAATAAAGCCTTGGTAAAAGAGCTGTAGCACATCTCCAATTTAATTAGTCATACACAGATTTTTCTTTTCACAGTACTACTGAAAAAATTTTTTGAAAGAATGATTCATATATACATCATAGGTTTGCACAAACACATTTTTATAGATCAATAACACTTTGGAGGGGTTTCTTTTTAATCTTAGAGCATTCAATGAGATATACTTTCTTGCACAAGCAAGACTTTTTCATGAAGCTAGTACTTTGCATGAATACAGCTACCAGAATCTTACCTCCACCGGTCACCGCTGTCAAAGAGTATGAATTTGAAACTAATCTGACAAACAACATCTCAGTAAAGTTAAGTTCTTAACCAGCAATATATTTCTCTGTACCATCCACAAAATAATTTCAAAGTCATTATCCTCCTAGCCTTGGCTAAAATAGAAATATTCCTCAGAATGAACTGTGTGCATGTGCAATTTCCAAAGTACAAATAAAAACAGATTACACTCTTGATCTGAGGCAGAAGTAAGAAATTCCAACCCCCCTTCTCGAGTGGTCCCAAGGAAAGATTAGATTGTTATCTAATGGGAAAGGAAGCATTCCTAAACAGCAACATCTTTGAATTTCACTGTTAGCGGAACAAAACATTGTACAAAATATGTGCTGTGAGAAGCTTAATTTAAACGGAATTAAAATCCTACAAGAAATGTGATCAACAAATAAGATTTAAATTGCAGCATTTCTTCCACTTCAGTAAACACCACTGTGAACAGAACTACAACAATTTTGCTTAGGAAGAGAAAGATACACAGACGAACCATACATAGTGTCAGTCTTAAAAACATTTTTCCTTTAACACTACATACTGTAATAACTGCACTGTTCTCCAAAGTGTGCTGTATCTACCTTGTAAATGGTTGACAGGGAGGACTCATCAAAATCATATCAAAAGATAATCTGTCAAATTCTTTCAGCGCTATGCCCTGAATAAGGAAAAAAAAAAAAAAAAAAGTTGAGTGATGTAAACTGTGCGAAACTCTCAAGTCATCTTTCAGATTAAACTACCCCTCTTACTTCCACTATGTGCTTCATCTAATAAAAAAATACCTAATCTCCCATTTTACCTAACAATTTCAGTCTTTTTTACCTTGGCAAACCATACAATGCAAATATGCATTAATTGCTTTGAATTTGAATCAAGAACGCTAACAACGTTTGCATCTATACATAATATTGAGGTTTTCATCTACTCATTCTTCCAGTAGAGGTGTGTAGTGGTTCTTTTGGTAGACCAAACCAAAATAGACTAGTTATTTCTCCCCATCCCTCCTCCAAATAAAGTATCATTATTCAGACAACAATATTGATTTTGATGTAGAAAGACTTAACATATCCAAAACAGGTAAAAAAATATTAGATCATTTCAAAAGACAAAATATCTGAACAGAAAAGTAGCTCAAGTGTTAACGCAATAATTTTCACGACTCCAGTTTGTGGAGTTTAACTCTTAGGAACTCACTACCAACGTACCCTATAAAGTTTACTTCATTCTAGTTTTTGCCCAGTAAAAATCCCTCAAAGATGATATATGGCTGAAAGCTCTACTCTGCAAAAATGTGTTCAGAGAAGAAAGAATAGGTCTGTGGCATGAATTAATTCCACAGTTCCTCTAGACTAAATTTAACCAACGCAAGAACGACAACATATTAAGGGGCCAAGAGGAGAGAAGGAGGATAATGATCAAGTAACTATGAGCTGAACAAAGAAATCACTGCCTTACATATTCTGGGGGATATCTATATAGCAAACGTAACATTTTTTATAGCCCACAGAAACTAGACAAAAGCTTCTATTTTTTTCCAATAAATTTAAAGAAGGTCTTACTGACTGTAATCGGTTCTTATCTAGTATAAGACGACACAGGCAACCCGCCTTCTTTTCCCATACAAAACTGGAAACTACTATTTAGCCTGCTATTATTGAGTGCTGAATAAGCATTTAACCTTTAGCCACCTATTTAAGTCTTACTTAAGCTGGTTTCTTAAAAAAAATGCAGTATCTTTTACTGTCATGCTGCGAAACTGTAAAAGAAGATTAAGAAGTATACAGTAACTTCTAACTAAATCCAGGCAAAACGACATGCCCAGTTTGCCCTCAATTATTAAAACAGAATCCAGTTTTACCTAGTTGTTCTTCAAGTAATTTGGAAAAGGGACAGAATTCCTAAAACATCTGATCTTTTGAGCCCACAAAAAAATGCAAGACTGTCCCATCCAGTGTATTTCCTTGTGTTTTACTAAGCTCAACTATAACTACAAAACGAAGGCAAGCCTCCAAGTAATTTAATTAAATTCCTTCAAAATCCATGAAAATATTTTTTTAATCTAAAAATATGATTTTTGTCATTCCTTTATTCCTGGCAAGCATTCCTCTTGACATTCACATAACCTTTCCTGATGCCGTAGTCAAGATTTTCAGGAAAAGACTGCAGTGTGAATATCCCTGTAACTTCAACAAGCAACCATGGCACAAGAAGTCAAAGTACAAAGTTATTGTAAAACTGCTTTATTCATAAAAACATAAAATAAAGCTTTTGTTTTTCTTGTTACTAATTAGGACAGTGAAGACAACTTACTTCTACAAATGCCAGACTAGAGTAAAAAATACACTCACCTCAATTGTCTTTGCCCATAATGGTGTCCTGGGAAAGTTGTGCTTATAAACTTCATTGGCAAGAGTGTTCACATCAACAGCAGCAACAACTTCTGCAGATGTGCAGCTTTCTGAAATTTAAAAAAATAAAAATAAAAAAAAAATTTGCAAACTGTAGATTCTCTTTTGAACTCTTTGAAAATTTTTTTGTTCAGTTGCGTTACAGCTATGCACAAAAATAAAAGGAAAATCACATGATCAAACTCTGCTGTCTTGCCTTTAAAATTTTAAATGAAAAACATACCATGTTTCTAATTGCATGGCCAATACTTCAAGTCCTTATATACAAAAGTGGAAGCTAACTGCATACTTCTTAATTTGTAGTTAGTTACACATAACCTCCAAACACATCTCTACAATGTTCCCACTTGCACTCAGCTGGTCTCTCTGACCACCAACTAAGTTCCTTAGCTATAGGAACGCAGCCTGAGTCAACCTGTCAAGCCTTCCACCACTGCCTGAGCCTCTCCAGCCATCGACAACTTACAGGAACTAAATGTGTTATTTTAGATTCTCATCATGAAAAAATGGCACCAGTAAATATATTTCAGGTACGTCTACTCTTGAGATAAAACATGAAGAAGTGGCCTGAAGAACATCTGTGCTTATATTCCAATAAAACCTTGGGCCTTGAACTCAACTGCTGCCTCCTTTGAGTTCAAGATACCCAAAACAAACGCTTTGAAGGACAACATCTGGCAGCTCCTCTTGATATCAGACACTTGGGTGTGTTATTGAAAAGAAGAGAGTGCAGTGTAACAAATCTACTGATAGCTAAAATCCTGAAAGAAAAATACACTAAAAAGAATGTAAATAAGCAATGGTTCATATTTAGAATAACAAAATAATAGGTTCTACAGAAGCTAAAGACATAAAAAGAACAGTGTTTAATCCACTGCTCATCACACCACACTATTTATCATTACTAACCACAATACCTTCACTGAGGCTTTTTTATCCAGAAAGACAGGCTGTGGTCACTGTTATAGCCGCTGGCAGAAAACAGTGACCATACTTCCTAATATACACAACCAGTTTCAACCACCAAGAAATTTATATTACGGTCACCATAAAAAAGCCCCAGATGACACACTGGCAATTTTATTTATTTTTTTAAAAAAAGAAACAAAGAAACAAGGCAAATAGCCACATGCATCTGCACAGTCTCACAACATGCTCAAGTAACACATTAACAAATGACCTTATGAGACATCTTATGAATTACTGCTAGTCAGCTAATTATTTACAGTTTGAGACGATGAAAAAAAACCTATGACGTCCCCAGGGGATTTAATTACAAGCGATGTAGTTATCACCCACCTATCTTTCAGGTTTTCAAGGCCATCTTATTCAAAACTAAGATGAAAGAGAAATCCAGGTATTGGAAAGATTGTAGCAGACATTTTTAACAAAGACCAGCCTGGCTCTCCTGGCTTCACCTGGTACAACAGAGGGCAAAAGAACTGGAATTTCACAAGAAGAAGATTTACGGATGGCTGCTTGTTAGGGGTCAAGACAGAAATCATTATTTGTAGTTACTGTCTTGACATTTTGAGCATAAATTGTAACTGAAGTATTAAATACAGGTGTATTCAGGAGGACAATAGAATGACTACACCTGAGGTTATACAACAGGTATGTTAACACTGACATCTAGCGTGAACGGAATGTCACCTTAGCAGGCTGTCTCAATTTACAAGCATATTCAAGAACCAACACTTTCATCTTCCTAAAAGAAAGCTGCAACACCCAAGTATCGGGAACAAACTTCAAGTACTGTTCCAAAGACCGATTTTCTCATTTGATCTTTCAGTTCTTAAAACACATTCTGACAAGCCGATCCTTATTGTGTGTTCCAGGCACTCCAGAAGAAAAAAATAAATTCATAATCAAATCCCTCAAATCATTCTCTAAGTGAATATATAGTTTAAAACTGACAACTGGAAAAGCAGGCAGTGTGCTTTCTCTCACAACTGATGATTCAGATGCTCATCCTTTTTAACTAACACTACTTCAATCTCTCCCTGCATACACACAGAAAAAAGAAGCACAGGGGATTTGCACAAGGGACTTCACAGGCCCAAATGCCTGGAAACACTGAAAAGCTAGCACACAGCTAATAGTAATTTATGGAATCCCCTTGCAATACAATGTGCAGTCTAAACCAGAGATGTTAACCAGCACGGAAAAGGGATGGGAACTTTTCCTGAACTATTCCACCCAACATCCTCTCTTCCTAATTCAAAGACTTGATAATTTTTTCAAAGCTGCTTCTCCTCCTTTTCACTCAAAAGCTGCGGCTCACTTGGGAGTTCCTGTTACAGAACAGACTCCCCCTAAAAGCTGATTAAGCGTATTTGTGTGAAAATACCCTGGAAACGCATGAAGGAGCTCGAGCAGACAAGCAGATCTCACACGTCCAACCTAACAAAGAAAAGCTTGTGTAAATTTCAAACAATGCAAAAATGAAAGATTTTGAAAGAACTCCTTATGAAATTTAAATAACTTCGATCTCAAACTTCCATTTTGCTATAGCAATTATATTTATTACTTGAAAATGACTGTAGGAATGTATCATAAAAGAGACTGAAAGCAGAATCTAAAAAAACAGGATCAAGACTGTGTTTAACTCTCCCCACTGACAAAAGGCACAAAAGCAACTCAGGAATATGAAAATGCCCCTGAATTGCTGACTTAGTGAGATGTTAAGTCAACTTCCAAAGTATTTAAAACTTCAATATAGAAACCGGCACAGCTCCGGAGACATTTGTTTTTTCCAAACAAGTACATTCAATTTTCAAAAAACAGCTATTAAAGAGAATTACAACTACACAGAAAACAAATTTGTTTTATGAAGACTAAAGAAAAAATAATACACATTTTGTAAGCGAAACTACATAGCTGCTGGAATACTTGATCTGCAATATTCCTCAACATCACCTGAAACTTCGCATTTCTGAACAAGATGTTGCAGCTCAAAAGGAAGCCACAAACATGATGGGGAAGCTCCTGAGGGAGATGTTATGGCTTATTTTTAGGCAGACTAAATTGTAATACTCTCTTGGCTGAAAGCAGGAGAACTCAAATTTGTACCATCCTATTAGGACAGTACTGATTTTACACTTGAGTTGTGAAACTGCTAGGATCCACATCGCAGAAACTGTTATTTAAATGGCCTAAAGAGGTGGCAATCAAACTTGAGTCCCAATTCTCTATTTTGTTGTACACACAATGCTTACAAGCCATTTCAGTTATGAAGTTGTCACTCCAGTGAAAGGGACACTGCTGAAATGCTTGGAAAGTGCAGCATTTGAAAAAAAGGAAGACAGGATGCCAGCATTAGCTTCTGATTTGGAAGAAACAAACCCAAAGGGTGTCACCTTCAAACGCTGAAAACAAAGTTTCTGACATTACAGTGTCTGTCCTTTTCCGCATCAGAATCAATTCCTTTGTCATGTGTTTCTAGCAGACCTTAAAATCAACATAGATGTTTATATTCACCACTGTACTTTTGTAATAGAATTATCAATGTCAGCAGAGCACATGAAATACACGCTGCGACACCAAGGGCAGAGCCTGGTGGATCTCAGCACATTGGAAAATCAGAGCCAGAACAATTATCTATGCTAACAGGTATATGGAAACAGATGGAAAAGGGAAGATTAGTCACATGCTTTGTCAGTCCTCTTTCCTTTTAAAACAGAGAGCAAAGATTTCATTTAGCAGTTGTTAGCTCTTGGCTGAAATGATTAGGTTGAACTGCCCATGGCGACAGTCAACACGAATATCAGTAAATTTGGTACCTGCTCCCTGCAGGACACTTAGCAACTTTTCTCCCCGCTCTATTTGTACAGGATTTGTTCATGTTCAGCCACATAAACTATGCAAATCTATATTATAGCACAACTGGCAACATCCTGCCTACAAAGGGCTATATTTTAGAGAAGCATCGCATCGAAATGAGTTTAGGTGTAAAAATTTGCTCAAAGTGGCAATATTTCTGTTTTGCATTGTGCTGAATCCTAAAGCTGCTTGCTAGTTTTGTCTCCTTTGCCTCTCCTCCTGGGACAGCTATGCTCAGTGTAATTACACACACCAGTTTATTATGCTGTGCAATTCACAGAGGTAACCAAATGAATAAACAGAGATGACAAACTACAAGAGACTCAAATTCTTATTCTGTAAAATTGAAATATAACAATTTGTATTGTTGTAGAGTAAAAATATCACCATCTTTATCACTGCAAGAACTACAGTATTTTTTAAAAGATGTCCTTTCACATTTTATGCATGGAGACCTTTTTCCATGACTTGGCAGATCACAAATGCTCGTGGCAGAGACCTGGAACCCATTTTTCATGGGAAAATGGCCTAAATTAATAAGGCAGTTTGTTTTGGCTGGGAATGAGGTAAAGCAGGTTATTTGTTTGATGGAAAAGTTGCTAAGGAAATTAATTTGTAGCCACAGCTTTTCTAAAAATAAAACATGGTATTCTTCACTGCAGAAGCTCTGCGCTTTTATATATAAAGAATACATTCACACACACACATGAAACATCATAGGTTTAGACATATATCATCTCAACATCAACCTTTATAAATCTTGCAAAGCTTGGAGCTCAGGGCAGGAAGAAGGAGGAAATGCACTCCCATCTCTTGGCTGCTTCAATCCTTCAAGAGCATGAACATGAACAGACTTCCTGACTTCTGGCCTCAGTTAAGCTCAACTTTCTAAATTATATCTTTTTGCACATCTTTGCTGTTAAAATACTATTACAAAGCATTCAAAATCTAAAACTAGAAATTCTGCATATGCTGAATTATCTACAGCTGGAGTATCAACACAGAGCTCAACAATCCCCAAGATCTTTCTTTTTCAGTTTGGCACCAAAATCTAAATTCAGAAACAGCCTTCTTTTCACGGTCAAAAAAAAAACTGATTCAGCTATGTAACCACATACTAATAACTTCTATGTACTGTTACTAGAGAAAAATGTATAAGAGAGTATAAGCTTTGGTGAATTTATTAAAATTCAATTATTTCTTATGATAGGCAAGGACAATCTCAAAATCAGTTGCATGCTACTTGGGGCCAAATGGGTTCTACTTTAATGGCAGCTGCCAAAACAATGAACATCCTCATCCTGCAAGCTCACTCAAGTACACGCTATCCTGAAACTAAATTTATGAAAGATCGCAGTCAAAAAGGCTTCAAGGTAGAAAAGGCAGTGTCAGATTTCCTGGAAAATACCTATTTGTCAATTGAAAACACTAGCAATTTCACAGAAAAGCAGAAAGTTGGACTAGCTGTGCTAAATATAACTGTCCACAAACCTGGCTCCATAACGCGGCCAGGAACCAGCGCCGAGACAGAACTTGCCAGAGCTGCAGAATCCCTTTTGTAGAAAAAGGAGCTATCCTGGGGTGCTGCCACTGAAGTATTCCATGCTCACTCTCTTTTCTACATGTTCCTATTATTTTTCTTGGCTGTACAGATTCACCAGAAACCATACCAAGAAAATGAAGTATTATACATAATCTCCACCTCTTGTGTATCTGGTTTATGAAAGCACTGGCAAAATGGAGGGTTTTCTTTCGACCTTCATACTTCTACAGAAAAAAGTCTGTCTAGTATTTCTGTACTTGATATAAGTGGAAGACGCCAAACAATCTGCCATTTGCTAAATGATATCCAAAAAATTATATCAGAGACATTTTCAAATGGCATGGTTTCATATACACATATAGGTCTAAAAACATATAAGAAACTCCATTATTATATACAAAAAGTACTTACAGAGGAACATTCACTTTTTTCTGTTTGATTTCCACATAAAAGCAAACACTTAAATCCCCCTTGACTTTACTTTGTTCGTTTATAAATTGTACAAGAAAACTGAATCCAGATGTCCAAGAGACTTAAAAAGAGAGAACAGCAAAAAGGATCAAAATGCCTGCCTATACCAGTATTCATAAATGCCATTCAATTCATCCAAACCAGTTTTATATAATGACCTGTCATTAAATACTTCATTCAGTGCAAATTGTGTAGAATCCCTTTTATTCAAGTTGATTATTAGTTTTAACAACACCCAAACCAAGATTTTCACCTAGAATTGTACAGTTTAGACTTTTTCCAAAACAACACAATGCCTGTGGGCTAAGTTCCCATATGCTTTCCAGAAAAGTAAGCACCCAGATTTGGGGGAAAAAGAAATTATACCAACCATAATGCAAACAGCATTGTATCTGTCCACTTTGCAAATTTCGATTGGTATTTGACCATTTAGTGCTACCTAGGATCATTTACACAAGTAATAATCTAAGTCTCCTCTTACACACAGTTCCTTCATCTGTTTTGGCTGGTACCACTACAAAATAATCTGTGTCTCACTACTCGTACTTACTGTAATTTCTTCAGTCAAATGTAAACCCAGAATAACAGAAATTACAATATGCACTGACACTGATGCATTTGTTCAGCACGTTCAGAAACAGTAAGCCTGGAAATAAATTTACCCTTTCAGGAAACAATACAAGGATCTTGGTTATTTCCTTCACCCTCCAAATTACACAAGATACAAACGTGATACATGTCTCAAGCCTTCATATTCACAGTGACTATCCACGGGATACAAGTTCACAGTATTCTGATAAGCTTCTAAGGCTGCATTCCCAATACTGCCATTCTTTTAACTATTGTGTTGTATTGTAAACGAGGCTTTTTTAGGTGGCCATTCACAGCATATCAAATCTGGCATTCCATTTTATTAACTCTTGCAGCACATTACCGAACATCCCCAAGACATCTATTATTATGTTAGGAACATAGCTGGATAACATTCAGTGAAGATCTGTTACGTACAGGCACACACCAACACATGACAAATAGCTGAGTGAAGGAGCACGGTGTAAGGAACCAGTCAGTTTCAGGAACCCGTCCACTTTCTACTGAAATACGGAAATTGTCTGCAACACATAGTTCCCCATCACTTCAGAAACAAGACTACTAGAAAAGCAGTGTTACTGTTACAGCCATATACACTATCTGTAACGTATAACACCCTCTTTTCGTTCCATAAAGACTCCAAAATCTTCCATTCCATACAAAGATATATTTGCTAAAATTCTAAGGAAGTCTCTGGACATAAGGTAAATGCATCCTTAAAACAGGTGTTTAGGATTATTTACAATAACAATGTAGGTACTTGTTCTGTATTCTTATACATTATAAATTTATAAAACATGCAGATATTCAAGCAAAAAGTAGTAGAAAAAATGCCACACTGCCAATTGTGAGCATGTTTTAAGTAAATAAATTATACTAAATGGATTCTATTCTGTAAGCATAACCTTTTAATATTACACAGTTCTCTGGAAAAATAACAAGATAATGTGATTTTTCACCTGATGTTTATGTGACAATGCTCTCTGCAGTCTACTATAAAAGAAGGGCTGCTAATGCTTAGGAAGGCTGAAGTATCTAAAGATTTGGAGTTACAATTAGAATTATTATGGTGATTCTCCTAAACTATACAAATGTGTCTTGAAACCTGGACTTCCAAGTGACAAGGCCCAGGACACTTTACAAAGGAAAACAATAACCCTCAGTCAATTTTTCTATTGGGGGAAGCCCAGTCACAGGGAGCCTGCAGGACTTACTGAAGGTCACCCAGGCCATGCTGTAACAATTCAGCAAACTGAGCTCCAGGGTTCCTTGTACCGAATCAAACACTCACCTGGGCACATGGTCTAGCATGGACCCTCTATACCAGTTCAAATTCCATATTCAGTTTTTATACTTAAAAAATGCGATACCAGTCTCTAATGGTCATGCTCATACTGGATCATGTATCAGCTCTTCACCTAACTATGCACCATGAAAACCAAGCTTGCGTGCACACCCATGGGATACCCTGGCTAATTTCATTATCATCCTGTGCATCACACGATCCCGATCCAGCAGCAAGGGTGCGTAAGACAGCACGTGCATTAACAAACACAAAATCACAGCCTTCCCAGGAGCAGCTGCCTGGGCCAAAGGACAACCATGGATCCCTCATTTCCACCCCAGTGTGCTCCTGGCTACCTGCTGCCACCCAGCAGCCCAGGAACGCTGTCAGGCACTCGTGAAGTTTACAGCCACAGACCCCCAACGCAAACACATCACTAGCCAAACTCCCTTGCAGCCCCTGACAGCAGGCCTGTGAGACAGCACCAAGCCCACCGCCATAATGCCACTGCCCTGCCCTTGCAGAGGGGGAGGCTGTGCCTCCGCACCTTGCAATAAGGGGACCAGGTCGGCCTGCCACCCCCAGCTTCCTTCCACACGGTGCTTGTGCAAAGCGGCGGGGCGGGTGACACGCCCAGCTGGGGAAGGGGCTGCGGAGGACAGGGGCCATCTTAGCCCACCCCATCGAGAAGATGGCGCCCTCCACAGCCTCCCCTCGGGGCTGGGGTCCCATCGAGAAGATGGCGCTGTTGGAGGGGGGGGTGGGGCTGGGCGAGGAGGCGGGCGCGGGGGAGGAGCGCACGGCAGGGCTGCGGCGACAGCGAGCACCGAGGGACGCGGCGGTGACGGCCCCTCGCCGGTACCTTTCAGGGCCTGGTGCATCCCCCCGATGCCACTGTAGAGCTCCAGCACCCGCAGCGACGCCATTCGCCGACAGCCGGCGCCCGACGCGATCCTCCCGGTGGCCTCCCCGAGCGCCGACCCGCCCGTTCCGCTGCTCTTTCGTTCCCACCTGCCCATCCTCCTCAGGGCCGGCGGCTCTCTGCCAGCCCCCATCAGCTGGATGGCTCGGGAGCAGCAGCTTAATTTAGCGTTGCTAATTGCCCGTTAAACCCCCAAGCGAGCTCAGGTCCGGAGGATGAAGCCACCCCCTGGCTGCTGCCCCCTGAGGTGGCCGTGGGGCTGGTGCTGCCCAGCCGCTGTGCCATCTGCGCCCTCCTGGAAGCGAGGGCTCAGGAGGAAGGCCCGTTCCCCGCCATGGATCCCTTTGGGGTCAAGCGCTGCTCCCGGCCCAGTGCTCCTCACAGGGGCGGCAATGAAATCCCCGACCCTGCTGCCCTCCCTCAGGCCCTGCCCTGCCGCAGGGTGCCCAGTGCGTGCCAGGGACGGGGAGGCCATTAGCGTCAGGGCAGCAGGGCAGGGCAGGCTGCAGGCCAGAATTAATGCAGGTGGCCTGGACCAGGCCAGGGCACAGGGAGAGAAGGGGAGCGCAGAAGGGGCTCATCCCCGTGCGGCGGGTGCGTGCTAGCCTGCCGTCCAGCTGGGCGGCTGGTGCCAGCGGCGCTCGGCAGTTTTATGGGCCTAAGCGTTTCGTGATTTTGGCCTGCAGTGATGTTTTTGAGAAGTTATTTCAAAGCCTGCGCTGCTGGTGGAACAGGAAGGAAGGAAATAACTGATGAAACTGTTCTAATTTGCCCTAACACTGTGAAATTGCTTTTGCTAATATGAAAAGGAAGAGGCAACTTGAAGACATTGTTGCCCATGAAAAGCAGTTTGTTTTTAAAACAAAAGTTACACATACATTTACATATTTATATATAATAGAACTACCCAAGTAAATATCTTGCACGCTATTTTGTGAGTTACCCCCTACACAGGAGCAGACACTCACCTATGCCTCACTTTGCAGATTTGGATTCTAAAGTGAAAATAGAACCTTAAAAAAAACCAAAACCTGGACATGTTTCTCTAATAATTTCTTGAGTTAATCATATTTTTGTGGAGCCTCTTAAAAACCTGTCAAAAATGAGGTAGATTTGAGGAATTATTTTATTTCTTTGAAGCTGCCTCATTCAGTCTGTCATAGTAACTCCTACCTCTTGTTTTTCGGTAGAGAAAGAATTTTTAGCTGAAAGTGGAGGGCAAAAAATAGAGAAATCTGCTGTCCTTCAAGGCACTTTTCCAGAATATGGGATGCATCAGCTGCAGAAAACAGTGGAATTAGAAGCAAAATTTCAAAGTAAGAATATTAGACCTTGACAGCTTTTCCAAAACAGTTCTGTCATTCACCTGTGGATCTTCATCGTCAGAGTCTGGGGCTGCTGCTGTATTTGTCAGCCATGGAAGTAAGCAGGTGACTAAAACAAGAAGTCCAAGGTCTATGTCTAGAATTTCTGAAAGGAAGTGCAGCAGCCAAGGTACCAGAGGAGAGCAGCACACGTTACAGCCAGTGATGAGGCAGGTTGCCTGCACAGATGGCTGATGGAGAACCGAGAAATATGGGTGAATCTCATGGTGTAACAGAGCTGGGAGTGTTCTGGCTGGAGAAAACAGTCATGGGACAAAGGTGGTGAAGGCTCTGAAGAAGAGGGTTCAAAATGGTGAAGGTAGCTATAAAGAGCAAGTTTGTTATATCTATCACTTCAGCAGGACCCCTTCAAAATACAGATGCAAGGTGAAGGTAAAGAAAAAGGCAGCTTTCAGACTACTGAAATTAGTGAAGCTGATGAATGAGTTTGAGATCCTTGTATTACTATTTCAGCAACCTAGCAGTGCTAGACACTGAAATGAGTGGGAGCTGTAAGCAGCCAGGAGCAGTTCATGAATTTGGAGCTGCCCACTACCTGGAGCAATTAAAGCTATAGAGGAGCAGTATTTCCTTATATCAGACAGGGAGACATAGCTGAGCCCTGGTTTTCCCTCTCCTTTCCCTGACTCCAGGATATTCTTGCTGTTCACACATGCGAAAGGTGGAGTCTGGTGGAGAAAGCAGCAGAGATGTCTTTGCTATACTGGTGGCAGTAGAACATTCCCTGCTCAGGGGAAATCCTCCACCTACTTACTCCACCAGGCATCCTCTCTGTAGTAAACTGGGGAATCTGATCAACACGCCTCCACACTGGCAACAAAGAAAATTCATAAACTGGGTTGGGATTTTATTGGCTGCTTCTTGCAAAGAACGGGAAGCACCAAAATTTCCCTAGTGCTCATTTTTAAACAACTGCCAGTAGCTAGTTTTATAATTCTGCTAACTGTGCCTGCCCTAACCTGGTTCTCATTATTAATTGACAGCTGCAAAAAGGACCAAAATGAAAACAGGGAATCTGGAAACAGTTACTTTTAATTATCTTGCCTTTATAAATGTAAAATCAGAATAATAACAACCATAGGTTTTGAATCAGGCCTTCCATAATAGTATTTAAGGTATGCTGCTTGTTTCAGAGACTGGGGCAATGGCCAAGAAGTGCCAAGATCCGTGGCCGCTCGCACCTTTCTTCCTACAAAAAAGCTGAATGATTCCACAGAGGGGATGAGTCCTGTGAAAGAGATCATTCATACTTCACTCAGAAAATCTTGCTAACATACGCTGCCACTGCCGTGGAGCAGGCTAAACAGTTGCTCACTCCTGATCTTGTGATCCCGAAGCAGCCACATGCCTGCAAAATTTCCCAACTGGATCTCTGACTGACTGAAATTTGGATGTTGTGACAGCTCCTTGTTTCTCCACTCCATGCATATAGGATGGTTGGGATTCCTGTAAATCTCAATGAACATTTAATTGGATTAACAGAGGAGGTTAATAACAGAGTTGAAGTCCAATGTCCACCTCCGGACTCTTAATGTTTTTTTAAGACATCGGCTGTTTCGTACATCAGATATGGCTCAAAAATATAGCTAGCTTTAAATAACGATAGGCTTTTCTGAAAAGATGTTAGTTTATTCTAAATGAACACATCTATAGAACTATGATAATACATTGATGAAACAGCTATTTTCTTTAATGCATTTTTAGTAAAATGTATTTTAAGCAAACTGATCATTTAATGACATTTTTAAAGCTGTTGACATAAGCGTGTGATATCAGCGTTTTCATTGAGACAGCTTTTGAAAACTCCTGCCTCCTAGCAACTAGCAGCATTTCCTCCATGTGGAAGTTTCCAAAGTTTGCCCACATCTCTGATGCCTGCTATGATACAGGTAATCATGCGAGATCTGCAACTGTTGCCCTGGTAACCAAGAAACACATCCAATGCAACAGCAACATGTGGTAAGAGGAACACGCAAATGAAACCACTGCAGTATTTTCTCTTCTTACACTGCTTTAGAATTGTTAAAAAGGTTACCATTATCAACCCTGCCAAACGACATCACAGAAACATGCAAACCCCGCTGCCTGAAGATTCTGTGTTGTGCTTGGCAACTGAAAAGTAAAGTTACAAACTGTGACAGGACCATGTGGTCTTGCCCTCAAAGTGAGAAGAAAAGATTTTCGCTGTTGTGTTTCTGTAATTCACACCAGCAACAAATGGCACACAGCAAACTCGCACGAAACGTTCTATAGGCATCTCCAGCCCTCTGCAGTTACAGGTAGCTTCTCCCTGGCCTCCCATCTGCAGCACAGCAGAGATGAACAGGCCAGCAAGGCCGCTGCCTGCACCCGGCTGTGAGCAGAGCGTTGCCAGTCTGCAGCACGTCACAGGGCAAAACTGATGCTGCAGCACCGCAGCAGTATAAATTGTTTCAAGTTTTCTTTGAACGTAACCCCCCAACGTAAAGCTAGGTAATGGAACCTAGTAGACCTGTAGCTGTCACATTATTTGTAAGCATTTCCTCTATATTCAAAAAATGGAGGGAGAGCAAGAAAAATCTCTTTCTGCTGATACACCAGATGTTTAAAAGTATGTTCACAGGGATCAGCCAAAACAGGCAAATATTAACGTTGATGGCTGAACAGCAAACGCTTCTTGTATCTGAATGTCCAGTATAACCTACTCAGTACCTAAATGAGGATCGGGAAGAGCATACAGACATCTCAGCTGTCTAGAAGGGAAGCTCATGTTCTGGGTCAGAAATCACTGTGGCTAGGAAAGAATGTGAGGCATGCCATACCCTTGCAACGCAATCACTGAATTGAAAAAAAATCACTGAGAGTGTCTAGCATAAATTACTGTTTCCATAACCGTTGGCCCAGTAGGTTACTAATAAACCTGAAAACCTTTTGCAGTTTATCAAAACTGATCTGTGCGGGATGTAATGTTTCACAGAGGGAATTTATCAGACTTGGTTTCAGCTGAAGTGATGCTCAGCAAAGGTAACTCTCAGCTGCAGATGTGGCTTTTCCGGGAAGCCTGCTGGGCCATGCCAGTATGGCTAATGAAGCCTCCCATTTTCATTTATAATGCCACTCATCTGCAAGACTAGAAATGAAACCCACATCAAACCAGGTTTGTTAGCCTCTCCCTACGCATTTCTAAGAACTCTATACAGGGGAAATTTATGTAGCTGAAATTATTTGGAAGAGTTGTCAGACACAAACATTTTTAACCTTTCTCTTTCTAAATGTATTAATCTCTCCATTTCAGGATTTTGTTTTCAGGTTCTGAAGCTGTGCATATGCTCTGTGTGGAATAAGGAATAAAAAGAAATTGCCTCTCTAATTAAATCTTTACTTTTCTGGTTCAAATAAATTTAAATCTAAATAAATCCGGCCTGTTTGTTATGTTTGGCCTGCAGTGGTCACCCTGGCTGAATGAGATACATATGTTTACGTAATGTTAGTGACTTTCTTGTTGTACTTACGCATTCCAGTGCTTGACAAAAAAAAATAAAGGATAAAAAAAAAAAAGGCTAGTAACCCATATATGTATTATTTTTGTGTTTTGAATCAGACTCTTGAAGGGTCACAGGAAAGGGTTGACAGCAGGCACAGAGCCAGGTGCTGTTAAAGGGGGGACCAGTTCAAGCCGCTCCAGCAGGATGAGATAATGGCATGGCAGACCCCAGCTCGCTTGCAGGGGCAGGAGGAGATGGCGTGGTGCCTGCTGCTCTCTCGGGAGGAGGGCAGATGAGGGAAAGGAGAAAAAAAGAGTGCAGATGGCGAGCCTGGATGTGCCTCTTACCCTTTTGCTTAAGGCAGGAGTTTTCATCTCCAGCATCGCCATATGATGTGCGTGCTATGTGGGGCGCAGAGTGACAAACAGGAAGACTCGTAGCTGTATATTGGTTTGGTTATGCCGTTTGCTCACAAGGCCACCTAGTATCACCTAAAGCTTTCATATACCACAGACTCATCTTTTTAGGAATTCAGCCCCTGCTTATACTTTGTGTTTTTCACTCAATCCCATGTGATGAGTTTAATCTTTGACTACAACTCTAGTTAGCACAGGAAATGAGATCTCTTTCACTGGTCACCATAGTGGTAGGATTTCAGTAGTAAGGTGTTTCTTCCAGAGAAAAAGAAAATATTTAGTGCAGCTACAGCAGCTGTAACTGTGAAGTTGCTGAGCTGTCTTGAAATTAGATAAACCACAACTGCACACAGCAAGTACCATAAAATCTGCCCAAGAAGCTAAGCACTTGGTGCCTAGGCAGCATGGAGGTGTCTTCCACCCTGGCTATATTGGTGGCACTTTGCAAATGAGTAACTTTAGAGCTAATTTAAAGCCATTTGATATTATTTATGAACTGCAGTTACAGAAGTGATTGCACTGTAATATTTTCTTTCTCACTTTGGATGTGTCTACAAATGTCTGTCAAGCACACGAATATAATAAAGCTTAGTGGCTGGGGCAGAGCTGTCTTCTACCAGAAAGTCTTGCAAAACTCTTGGAAAACAGTCTATAGAAAAGCACAGGTTTAAGAAGTCCTGAGATTTTGTAAGGATAAGCTGAAATGAAGGATAAACTGAAAAGTTATTCTGCAAAAAATCCCAACTAAAATATAAAAGGGTCATTTTTGGCTGCCAGGTCTTTTGAGGTCTCTTCTCCCAACTGAGTATCACCTCAGCTAAGAATGAAAAGCTTTGGGGTTTTCCTAAAGTTGAAACAAATTTTTTTTTACAAAAACTGCTATGAATTTAAAATGTTATTTTTGCTGAGACTGTCTGGAGAGAGAAGCCCCAATAAGCCTAACCAAAATGGGTCAGAAAAGTCTAAAATAGTTCTTTCTGAATAAGAGAAAGCTTCTTGCACAAGATATCTGCCAGTATGGGCTGGCAGTGTCAGTATTCAGCTGCAGGGAGTTGGGCTGATCTAAGACTCCAGCAAACATGGTTCACATAATTCATAAGAGAAATACAATGGGAAATTGTTGGAATTGTCTATCAGGAACCCTGCATGTCAGATGAAGTCCCTGAGGATGATTTCATTGCAGTAACAGTGCCAAGTCAGATGTAGCACTCATCTGCTATGGTATAGGACACAGTTACTCAAAAACTAACAGACTTAAACACAAGTTATTAATTAGCCTACACTGTGGATAATTCCCATTGTCATTATGAGTCCAGGCATTCCATATATTGTAGTACAATAGTATTATGTCCATCAGCTGCAGGAGATATCTCAAGATCCCTCTTGATATCACAGAAGTTGAGTATTTTCATAGTGCCACTGCAGGACTGTGGCATTATTACCCTATTCAGGGTAAAAGAGTCCTCAGTCTTTGAAAGATCCTGACATCTGACCTACATGTTGTTTCATCCTGGTGTGCTTTGGACTTACCTGGTAGGCTTCATAACTTCCATGTCATGGCGTTTATGAGAAATGCCCCATCCATGTCAAATAAACATTGGCAAAAGTCCAAGAGTCAGTAAAACTAAAGCATCTACAGAGCTCCTAAATAGTTTCTAGGTCCTTCCTCCTGTCATTCTACACAAGCTCTCCCACCCCCTCAATAACCGTATGCAAGACCAAATTCACGAGGAAAATTTCAGGTAGATAGTGAATTTGTCTTTGTAATGGGAAGCATTACAAAGGACACCTTTCCACCTGAAAAAAGGATGGACTCCTCCACTCGGCCAGATATTTGCTGTCTTCTTTCTCCAGACTTATGCACCATCTGCTCTACATGTAGTTAATAATATTTCCACTCCACTCCCTGTAGCCCACAAGATTTTATGCATACTATCAGCTTAAATCTGGGTCATCTTCCCCCCTCAATCCCAACTGGACAGAGTGTATTTATGCTTGAAAATTAGACATAGAACTGGCATGTAAAACCAGCTCATCTTCTTAGAAGCTCAGTCTTCTCAGCTATGGGGTGTGTGCACCACCGCCTCTTTCCTTTGTAAGGAGCCAACTAATCCCAGAACGGCTAAGACAATGTACACTCAGTTTCTGAGTCTCATTGGAACCAAGTATTTGGCAGAAGAACTTGGACTGAGGAATCCACTAAAAACTTGGCCCTCAAGGAGCTAGTACGGTTCTGCTTGTCCTGGGCATCTCAAAGGAAGAATAGAACAATTGCTGCATGCAATTAAGGATTCCATTGCTGTGTCCTGCCTCTTCCTCAAAAAGAACATCATCATTTCCTGGTATATCATGGCAAGAAAACATGCTATTTATGCTTTGTGTAAGTGATGGAACTGGGGGAGAGAGAAGAATGAAATCACTCCTCAGATTTAATTGTTTTTTGGCTAGAGGAGCTCTTTAAGCAGTTTCCTTTGAAAAAGCTTGGCCAAAAAGAAGTAGTAAATGTCTAGCTGATGGGGTTCGTTAATGGCATTCTAGAATGCCTTCTTTTAGCTTTTTCTAAAAGAGAGAATGGGTGGATGAATGACTCAACTTTGAAAAGGTTTCCAGTCTCAAAATTTAAAACAGTGGTTCCAGACAGATTAATATTTATGGCCTCCCTTTGTGATGTGACAAATGAATGTTCATCCATGCTATTGACTTCTAACTGTGCCAACAGCTTACTGCAGGGGTAGCAACTGAGCACTGTTCTTGATAGCAAGGTCAAGATAGCAAAGTCAGCACTGTGGCAAAGGACAGAAAGAAGCCCTGCACATTGTACAACATCTTACGAAGATCCTACAGAAAGCTTAAACTGACTGTACATTAAAATCCTTTAGCTGATATTTAATTTAAAAGGTCTCTATAAAGTGCCTATCATGATCCTTGAATAGTTCCTTGGAAAGAAATACCTATATCATAATCAAAATGCACTTTAAAGTTGTTTGCATTGATACTGAAAAAAGTATTTCAGAAAAATCCCCTTCATGCAATGTCATTTATTCCATTTGTGAGACCCACTCAACATAAAATGGTCAGTTAAAATTAAGTCTGCACGAACAAGTTCCAACATTAAGTATCAGGATGAGAAGTCAGCAGTGCTGAAAGAATTTCTCCCATTTCCTTCCTCAGCTCATTTGTGGTGAGCTAGGCAAGATTTGCACCACAGAGTTAGTAGAAGTTAGTACCAAATCGAAGCATCTGAGACTACAAGACAGTAAACACAAGGCAGGGCTGACAGAGTAGACCACCAGCAAACATTGCTTTTCTTGTCAGTAATCTCTAGCTTCTCCAGTTTTACATCAGTCCTTAAGAGTGAACTGTGAAGTAGTAACAATAACCTCAGTCTTTCCTGTATTTTCTCCTGGATGTCTGCATGTTTCTTCAAGCTCTCGTTCCATAAAGTGAAATTATTTTTTTTCTCCTCAAGCCTTTCTCTTCTGTGCTCCTGTACATTACCTGTATAAGGATTCAACACATGGCCAAGTATTTATTGAACTATTATTATTAATGTTGGAATAATCCCTTTCAGCTAAAAACCACGATGTCCTGTATCTTGTCTTGCCTCCATTTTCCCTATCTCACTACTCTGTAGCTTAACCAGAGCGCAGCATTCATCATCACATTCCATTTTCTTCCACTCAGCGTGATTCCAGTATTTACATCTTTCTGCTGCTGAATTTGCTACCTCTTCCTCCCTCTCAAAATCTGAAGACATGGCCCCTGATTATACCATGTTCATTCACTCTGATGGCTTCCTCAGCCTACCACTTCTGTCACCCTCTTTGTTGCCATCATTTCTCTGTCGTGTGCTACGATTTCTTCTGTACGTGCATCTATATGGCCACCCAAATACTCATCTTCTTATTCCTACTGCAATAAATCTTTTCTAAAAAAAAACAGTTTCTCTAAGTAAAAATTATTTTTTTAAGCCTAAAAAAGTGAATTGGGTCAAATTAACTATATCACCACTCACACTTTAAATCCTCGTGCATCTCTCCTGTACCTTTGCCCTCTGAGTGAAAGTTTTGCCTGATTTGTCGTTGCAAAATAGAAACTTCATGAAACAAGGAGAGGAAATAGATAGCTAAAATTTCAAATTATTTATTTTTGGGCACCCAAATCAAGACTGAGGGACTTGGTGGATTCTGGAAATTAGTTCTCCTTAAAGAGTTTCAGGTTGAGCATCAAGCCTCAAAGCACACCAAACCTCTTGTCAGTTTGGAAAAGCTTGCCCTTTACGTCCCAGTCATTGCTAAACGTATTGCTGACATTCAGCAGTCAGTGCTACTGCTATGAAGTGAGACAGATGGCGTATACAGGTTCTCGTCCTTTTTTTTGTTTGCTTGTTTAAGGCATGGATTAAATAATTTGCAATACTCATGATAGGGCTGAAAAACTTCTATTTCTCTTCTCTGTGTTACTAGAACTGTGATTATGTTTGAGACAACCATGGGACTCAGAGCAGAGGGCTGCAGTGGCTTTGAAAGTGAGTATCTGATTTGGTAAAGAAACATCCTATTTTGATGCAGAAAAGCTCCTATTCTGGCAATTAGAAACCATAGTAGAGGGGAACTTTATGCACGACAATAATAATTTTTGGAAATATAAGTCATGCAACTGGGTGGCATGAATCATGTTCTAAACACTTCCCTAGTGATGAAACCCCTACCAGTTTCGTATAGTTCATTTTACATCAAAATGTAAAATTGCAGAGAGCCTTGGTTAGTTTTGAGTATAGAACCTAGTCATTTCCTTGGAAAAGTCAGCAGCTAGTCACACCAGTTTGATATGCTTTGCAACACTGGCAGCGACCGTAGGCAACAGCACTTTAAAAATAAATTTCATAGAAGAATTTGCCAATTTCTTTCTTAAGACATTACTCAAGTTAGTCAAGGATGTTACTCACAAGGGGAGACTTCAGTGTCTGGGTCTTACATGTTCTGCAACCCAGTGTTGTTCAGAAACCCAGATCAGCTTCTCCCAGGCAGTGTGCAGGGAGACACGTTCTCTGGGTTCAGAAAAATCAGCTCTTCCCTGGACGCGCCGCCTTTTGGGGGGGCTCCTTGTTACACTTTGCTCCCAGCTAAAGGGAGCGACTGGCCCCAGCTGAAGATTTATAGCCAGAATCTGTTTTTCTGAAACAGGAACTTTCCTGTTTTCAAAACCATAGCAGGCTTAGTCTTCTCAGACCATGGCTGAAGGAGGAAGTGCTCTTTCGGACTAAAAATTACGGCACTCACTCAAGCGAGAGGCCCCAGCACTTGCTGTGGCTGAGTGTTATGGAGAGTCCCTCCTATTCAGTTTGCTGTAGGACGTTAAGATCTTTCACACCCTCCTGTTAACGTGGGTCCCTTTTGCCTGGAGTTTGTTCAATATTCATGGAGCAGGGGAAGTGTGAAGGAATGCCTCTACGGCCCCACGCATGCCAGGGCTTAAGGTTGCTGTATGGTGCTGACAACAAAAGTGATTGCATTTGCATAGCAGGATGTTTTTCCTGGATATTTAATATTTATGAGTAATTTTATACCTCCTGGGAGCAGAAACTTTACTAAAAGTGCACAAATCTGATTAATGGAAGTATCTGCATCTGTTTAGTCAATGACAATTGGAAAGCACATTCAGTATTTGAACCAAATTTCTCTAGTTTCTCACTGTTTCAACAAAATGGCAAATCAAAAAAATGTGAATGCCATTCTTTTCAGTGATGTTTTCAGACTGACAGGTATTTGTACAAGCAAGCCAGGGAAATTCTGACTGTTATGAAGAGTTTTTCATTTTTAGCATACCCTCCCCCTACGCACACCCATTTTCCCTGTTAATGAAAGTTACACAACAATCCAATATTTTTTGCTACACTTCTAGAGCTTGATTTTGTATTTCATTCTTGGCAGTGAACCAGTACATCAATTCTCTGGCAAAAAGCCAAAAAAAGCGCCAAAATATATTCTGCAGCGTGAACTGAAAGGCTAACAATAAAATTACAGGGGTTTTTTTTTGAGTGCCATTGTTTTACTTTTGATCAACCTCTGCAGAGGTAAGTGACATCACAAGCTGACCAGGCAGCTGCCTGACTGCCTACCAGATTTGCTAACGAAGGCATCGCAATGAACACCATAGATGACAACTAATAGTTTATGAATAATCCCCAACGTGGTGTTTAGTGATGCTATTAGCTGTCTGTCCGTCATGTAAGACGTGATCAGGATCCTGACCAGCCACGCTCTCTGTGACTCCCATAGCACTTTCTTTAAAATTAGGCTGATTGCTGTGGCTTCATTTTAATTCAAAGTTCACTCTCCATGATTTTTATGGCTATCCTGAGATAGAGTCTTTCCTGGCAAGTACCGAGGAGATCTTTTCGCATTTTGAGACCAGTTCTTGTTCCCCTTTGGGGTTTAGGATGCAAATGCATGTGAAATTTATTACAGCCTTAAAAAAGACTTAGAGCTTCCTCCATTTATGCATCTGTGTAAGTGCCAACCAGCAAAAGGCACTTAAAGGTTTAGTGTAGCCCTGACAACTGGCAATATCTGAACATTTCTAGGAAAATTTCATAGTGAGAAACAGCAATGAGGCAGGTAGCCAAGAGTACATATGGCAGTGGTGACATGAACATATGGAAATCACACTTGAAGCATGGGGGGATGGGTCATATTTGTTTACTAAAACAAACACCTCCTTGGATTTTAGGGGCAAAGCAGATTCTGAGTGAAGGATGAGCCCTGCATGTGGGCGCCATTAAGGGTTTTGTGAAGGATAAATAAGCTGTGCTCTGTTAGGAGAAACAGATTGGGCACAGCACACCTTTGAAAAACCAACAATCTGCTAAAAGTATCCATACTTGTGAGCAAACCATCCTTAATCTGTGAGGCTGTTGGTTCTGTGCCGCTTTACTTTCTTGCCTGCTCACAGGAGGAGTGTGTACTTTTGTGCCAGGGCTCACAAAGGCTTACAGCTCAAACGTGATGGCTTAAATAAAGAGCTCTCAGAGGGCCGTACAGCACAACAGCGTCCAGGCTGGGCTGCGGTACCCTTAGCCTCAGGAATGCCGTGTGACCTCTGCCTCCTATTCAGCGGGTGAATGGAATGAGCTGTAGCCCAGGACTTACTCTGCAAGCACTTCAGTAGCTCAACCTTGTCAGCTTCGTTTGCTTGATTAAGCTTCTGTGAATAAAGGAAATTAAAACCTCAAGGACCTACATTTAGATACAGACTACATTTCTGCACTTCTGGTTGCCATCAGAATGAAACTAAAGCACAGTTTCCTTTACCAAAAAAAAACCACCCCAACCACCAAAATATCCTTAATAAAATGTATGGGCTCTGATTCTTCCTCATAAGGTACAATACCTGAAGTACAATAGCTGAAGTACAATAGGTGACTTCACTGTGAATTGGGGTGTGAAGATTACCTTCCTCTCTGCCCACTGTTTGTGTTCAGAACACAAATCAGAATTTCCAGTGAAGATATCTGCTTCTGCAGGACTGCAAGTGAAAAAGAATTCAAAATCAATGGTAATTTTGCATCCCGTAAGTGCCAAAGCAATACATTACAGATAGTGCCTCTACATTGTATCGGTCACTTCCCATAGCAAAGGGGAGAAAGATGTCCCTCGCCCGATGTGTCAGTGCAGGATTACAGAATATGCTTCGTGCTTTGGCCACCCAGGTTTTAAATTATCTAAATGACAGGGACACTGTCCTCTCCCTGAAACGACGTCTGCATTCATACTGAAAACAATCTGCTGCTACTCACTCGAAGTTTTTCTCTGTTAAATTTTATGCCAGTGCTATTGCCCTCTACCACCTACCTACACCATCCATCTCTACCGCTGGTAGCCACATTTTGCTGGTAAAATTGCTCTTGAAACTCTGAGATTTCTGTCTGGCCTGTGAAGCTACATGCAAGGGGTATTTGTGGATCACATCTAATGAATAATTGCCAGTTTACCGGTGCTTTCCTAAGGCTCTGATTGTGTGCCTACTGAAATTAATAGTGAAAGTCTGTTGGGCACAACAGTGCAGAAACAAACCTTTGGTAAAACCAAGCCTGCCATTGCCCTAGTTATTGGAAGGATTGCATCCAGGAGCAAGATCCTGATTGCAGCTATTTCAATGATGTACTGTCCACACACACACAAAAACCAGTTACTGCTGTGATTGTTGTTACAATGAAGGCAGAATTAAGCCTCACTCCTGTAAATGCTCACCAGCTACAGGGAAGACACATTTGGCCTGTAAATGTTGGGTCTTCAGCGCAGAAGTAGGAGCTGAGATTGCTGTCAAGGGACACAGCTAAACCAGACACAGACAAATTATTTTGCTGCGTGTTTATTTTGGACATTTTGCAGCCCTTTGTGAACAGTCAGCATCGCTCTGCTCCGATCTTACTTTCTTTCAGAGAGCCGGGAAGGAAAAGAAACAGGTTCTCAAAGACCGGGACAGACGCACGGTGTTTGCTGCAGGCATCCTGCCTTCGCTGGAGCGCTCGGCCCGTCCCGCGGCACGGCATTCACCCTGCCGACCCTCCCTCGCCACCCCCGCGCTGACTCTCGGAGAGGCACGGGAAAGCTCAGCGCCCGCTTTCCCCGAGCCGGGGACACCGCTGCCATCACCCCGGGCGCGCCGTGCCGGGCTCCCCCCGCGCCCCCATCTGCGGGCCACCGCCCGCTCCTCGGCGGCCGCCCTCCCGCAGCCCCGGGCTGAAATCTGCCGGCCCTCGGGGCTCA
>VWZZ01003270.1:388617-432287 GCA_013399095.1 Psophia crepitans
AAGAGGGGGCCCGGGCCGGGGCCACCGCCCTTCTTCGCCCGCCGCGCACTTGAGTCGCCCTGCTCCGCTCCCGGATTACAAAGCCCGCACCACCGCAGCCATGAGCGTCAGCACCAAGAACTCCTCGTACCGCCGCATGTTCGGCGGGAGCAGCCGCCCCAGCACCGGCACCCGCTACATCACCTCCAGCAGCCGCTACTCGCTGGGCAGCTCCCTGCGGCCCAGCACCGCCCGGTACGTGTCCGCCTCGCCCGGCGGCGTGTACGCCACCAAGACGACGTCGGTGCGGCTGCGGAGCAGCATGCCGCCCATGCGGCTCCACGACTCCGTGGACTTCTCCCTGGCCGACGCCATCAACACGGAGGTCAAGGCGAACCGCACTAACGAGAAGGTGGAACTGCAGGAGCTCAATGACCGCTTCGCCAACTACATCGACAAGGTGCGCTTCCTGGAGCAGCAGAACAAGATTCTGCTGGCAGAGCTGGAGCAGCTCAAGGGCAAGGGCACGTCCCGCCTGGGCGACCTCTACGAGGAGGAGATGCGGGAGCTGCGCCGGCAGGTAGACCAGCTCACCAACGACAAGGCACGCGTGGAAGTGGAGCGGGACAACCTCGCCGACGACATCATGCGGCTGAGGGAGAAGTGAGTGTGCGGGGGGGGGCGGGTTCGGGCTGCCGGCGCTGCTCCCCCCGCCCGCCGGCGCGGAGGCAGCCCCTCAGTGTCCCGGGCGGGGCTGGGGACGGCGGGAGGCTTTGGGGGACGTTGGGGGGATCCCCCGCTCCCTCCTCACCGCNGCGGGAGGGAGCTGTAGGAGGGGAACGGTGGTGGTCCCTGGGGCGGGGCGGTGGGACTGCCGGAGTTTGCTTTCCTCGCACAAAGGAGTTAATTCCGTCAGTTCTCCGGCAAACCCTCCTTGTTTTCTTTGGGGGGATGCCGCGGCCTGAAGGGAGGGGGGAAACTATTGTCTTGCTTTATCCAAGTCTAGCCTGTGTTACAAAAAGCGCTCCGACGTGGAATCGCTTTCCGACCCAATAAAAGTGAAAGGGGCCCATCTGCTCGCTTGGCTGAAGGGTATTAATGGTTTCTATGGGATTCACCGTGGAATGCAGATACAGGCATTACGGCAAGTGTGGTGGCAGCAGATTGAAATAATAGATCCCTTTGTGTCGGAGGGGAGGGCGCAGTGGGCTGCATTCTTACTAAATGTGTAATGGTGCAGGCATATTTCTGTTGAAAAGTGTCTATCGTACGTACGGTCCAGTTTTCTGATAAAACAGCTCCTTTTTGATTAATCACTTTGGTCAGTGTGTTACTGGACAACAGTTTTCAAGTTTAAATTTTTTTGTATGGGTGTTGTCTGCTGACAAGAAGTAGGCAATTCGTTCCTTGGGGCGAGGTCACAGTAGTCAAGTCTGTCTCCTCTGGATGTAAGAACTTAGAATTTAATCCTCTGGGAACAAGTATGTTAACAGGAAACACGCTGGGTTAGAGTTTAGTCTCTGCAGGATGCTACAATGTTATCCAGATAAACCAAAACCTACCTGACAGCTAGAACCAACTGTGCAAACGGTGTTCAAGAAGTGTTAAACTCAGGTTTTCACTTGTGCAAAAACAGCTTTCAGCTTGGATTAAGCCTTGTTTGGACTAGGAGATATTTAGGAATGTGCTTTCTCAAAACAAGGTCTGTTCCCTAAAACTGCTGGTGTGAAACAGCATTGCAAGCATTCTTCCTGGCTGGGAGTGACTGCCTGTATCTCTGGGCAGCTGGGCACAGCCTGACTTTGTCCCAAAGCTCTTAACAAACGTTGGTAGGTGTCACCGTTCAGGAAATCATCACTTGGTTGTCGGTGTTTCCCTGGGCGAGGCTTTTGACTGCAGTATATTTACAGTCTCTGAAGGAGTGCAGGTGTCTTCAGATACAAGACGCCTACTCCATTCAGGGTCTGGGAATCCAGCGTCACTGCTGGTGTTCGGGGGCAGAAGTTTGAAACCGAACAGTTTGAGATACTGCCTGAACTTTTTTTTCAACTTCTGTTTTTTTGAGTGCTAAGCCAATTTACCACAGTGGGAAGTTCCTTGCAGATGCATTTAAGTTTTATAGAACCTAATCTATTCTGAGTCATTGCTGAATTCAGTTGAAGGATCCTTTGATTTACTCTGGCTTAAATGATCTTTCATGCTGAATTGGTGCACTTCAAGGCATGTCTACCTCTATTTCAAACCAATTAAACTTTGTGAAGGCTTTCAAGGCTTTAAAGTGAACTTGGCTTTGTGCATATCCCGTGTTCATTACCCAGCTCTTCCCTGTACTGTGGAGAGGGGCCATTCAGCAGCTCAGCCTCCAGCAGATCTGTGTCTGCAGTACAGTCAGAGCTGGATCTATTTAACCTCTTCAGGTGTAGCTTTTGGCAAGAACTGCAAATCATTGTTAGTAGAAACGCTACGCTAAACTTACTCGTGACATAACTGGTGCATGATAGTGTCTTTCATTTGAACAACAGTAATACCTAATTTTTCCTTACTGTGAAAGGGTAGGTTCTGTGTGCTAGTTTTGAGAACTAAATCTGGTTTGGTATAAGTATTGTTCACCTGCAAGTGGAACTAAATTCATAGAACACCGAAGCTGAAACATCCTGGTGATAGTTCCATTGTAAAGAATGCACAGCTTTCTTGCGCAGGAAAGTTGTAGACATGCATTTGGAACACTTCAGCAGGTAGTTTACTGTTTTGATGTAGCATTGAATTTAGTTGTATACTTCAGTAGTTTAGAAGAAAATGAACCAATATTTGAACTTAAACTTTGTTTCCAAAAGCTGCCCGCTTTTGAGACAGTTTAACTCTGATGTACTGAGTTTTAATTTAATTCTTCTCCTGAACAAAGACATGTTATTTCAGTCATATGCTGAGGGGTGTACTACACCAAATAAGCCTAACGGTTTGGTGAGCTCTTTCCTTTGAGACGGCAAGCTTTGCAATTAGTAAGAAAGTTTTATTTACTGCAGCTTTGCCAGCTACTCTGGCAGCAAGGAATAGGTCCTGAACCTATGACAAGGCTAACAGGTCAGCTCCTGGCTAACATGCGGTTTGTCTGAAGTAAAAATGGATGCTCAACCCCGCAAACTGTTACTGGCATTAAACAGTCTCCGAGGATAAAATCTATGTGTAGTCCAACTGCAGGCATGTATGCCTTACTCTGTTTGCTCAAGCTACAAGTAACTTCTGTGATTCTTCATGCATCTGTGAATGACAGATACACTGATTCTTCACTCTCTAGCTTAATTATAATATATAGTTAAATAAATACCATGTATTCAAAGTGTCTTCAATTTAAGATGCTTTCAATTTATTATAAGCTACTAAAAATTCTGTAGTTGTTTAGTTGTCTTGGGGGAAAAAAAAATCTTCTAGCTGCAGACTTCTGTAAAATCCACTGGAAACTCTGTGGCTGTCTCTCTAATTGTGTAACCATGTTAGGTCATAGCCATGTTATTTCCTGACAGGAGGATCTTCAGGATTTTTGGAGGAGGAAAAAACAAATTAAGGAATTCTTTCTCGGAATTGAAAAACAGAGCTGATATGAGCTGTGGGTGTAAAACTGGAGTTGATAGGGAGGTTGTGGCATAACACATCAAAGGGGTGTTTTGCTGGATAAAGAAAAGAGAATTCTTGTGGAGCAAGAACCTTACGCCAGAGTAGGAGTGATCCAAGGAATGGCTTTCTAGGAGTCTAAAAACACTCCCTCTTTCAAAGGTGCCGTTATAGTGGGAACTGCTGATTAAGAACGCTTACGCTTTGGGTGAATCCAAAATAGCTTTAGAGTAAGCTGTGGAAACCTGATACACTAATACCATGTGAACATAAGCACGCAGCTGGGTATGTAACCAGTATGAAAGGAGTGATCCCTTTGCAAATTAATTGTCTTACTTGCACATTTAAAATGTAAGAAGTTACCGATCAATATTTAGCCTGAAGTTATGTTTTTGAAGGAATTCAGGCTGCTCCCATGTAACCTTCATGGCATATCTTCTCTGGTGCCTTAAATGAATTTTTGCTGTTGATTAAGACTATCTCTGTCCAGCAAAAGGTGGAGTCTTTGCCAGCTAATGTGAGGGTGTAGGCAGTGATGACTAACTTGATTTGCGTTTATGCTTATACCTTCTTTTTCTCAAGGGAGATCTGTCAAACCACTTGGAGAAGTAAAAGCTTGCAGTTCCTATACATAACCTTACTTGCTCTACAAGTACGCTTTCAAGCTGTGCTCTGCAGACTCAAAGGGAAGAAATAAACAAGAAATTAAGCCCACCGGTAGGCATGTAGGTGCATGGGTTGCACTTCTAAGCCCCACTGGAAAAAAATGCAAGTCTGCAAATTGCAAGGCTAACTCTTTTCCAGTGTAGTCAAGGTAAAAGAGCTTATTGCTGGTTTGTGACCCAAGTATCAGCTTCATCTTGAAGCAAGATTTACACCCACCATGATCTGCATGCTCTTGATCATGCTTAGCCATAACCTGGCAGAGATGAAGTAATCTCCCTGTGCTGTGTAGTTCCTAAAAGCACAGTGAAGGTTCATATAGTGGTCTCTGAAGCTGGTGTAGGAGGTGGTAAAAAGACAGAGGTTTTTCCCAGGCCTTGATTTCATATTGTCTGGCTGAGAAGCTCAGATGTATCCTCAGTCTGTATGCTGCTGAACTTGCTATGAAAGACTCCCCTGCATCACAGTTTTGTAAGACGGCTAATCATTCTTCTCTTTGGTCAGGATGTTGACAATGCCTCTCTGGCACGTCTTGATTTGGAGCGCAAAGTTGAGTCCCTGCAAGAGGAGATTGTCTTCTTGAAGAAGCTTCATGATGAGGTAAGTTGAATAATGAGGTCTGTGATCGGGTACTGACAGTCTAGTGAGCAAGTAAGCTCTTCACTGGTTCTGACCCAGAGTCCCCTCCTGTGTATGTTCTGTGTGTTGCCATGTAATAACACCAAGTGTCTGCTTCTCTCTAAGGAAATCAGAGAACTGCAGGCCCAGCTCCAGGAACAGCACATCCAAATTGATATGGATGTTTCTAAGCCTGATCTTACTGCTGCCCTGCGTGATGTTCGTCAACAGTATGAAAGCGTTGCTGCTAAAAACCTTCAGGAAGCTGAAGAGTGGTACAAGTCCAAAGTAAGTAAAACCTGTTCAGATGCATCGGGTACTCCAAGGTAACAGCTTTGCTGTACCACTTGGTGGTCCCTCTGTCTCTACTGGACTCCATGGCACAGGGTCTTCCTTAGACTTCTAGTGTGGGAAGAGTACAGCTGAAAACATGACTTTGTGCTGTAAGCACGGCATCGAAGTAATGGATTCATACTTGGAGTCCTTCCTATGCTTGTAGCTGCAAGCAGATGTTAGATGAAATACTGGAGAAAGGAGTGAATGAATGGGTAGATGAAAATGAAGAAAAGATGAGAAACATACAAGGTGAGGAAACAAATATGAAAGGCTTAACTATGAATTCCAATTTAACCATTAGAACTAAGAGGCATTTTGAAGGTAATGCTAATACTTAAATGTTTCAGATATGAGGGCTCGTAATGGTTTTGGTTGCTGTCAAATGCTGTGTCCTAAAAAAGTCTGTTATACCACTTCTGTTGAAGTGTTATGCTAACCAAACGGGGGGTTTCCACAGTTTGCAGATCTCTCCGAAGCTGCTAATAGGAACAACGATGCCCTGCGCCAGGCCAAACAAGAAGCTAATGAATACCGCAGACAGATTCAGTCTCTCACCTGCGAAGTTGATGCCCTTAAGGGAAGCGTAAGTAGAAGACAGCAGTTGTTGGGACATTCTTTGCAGATTTAAGCGCTGCACTGCAGTTTAATTGTTGGTATAGATGTGAATGCAGCTGATCTGTGCAATACAGCGGCATATCAGTATTTTTTTTTAAAAGGGTGCTATGGGCTCAATTTGCCTGCATGCACTACAAGGCACTGCTTAGATTGGTGCACTTAAGGTGTCACTCAAGGTATAAACAATGAGTTCACTCACTTGCTGTATACATTCACTATTTATGTAACGCTTTCTGGAAGTGTTTATGGCTTGTCTGTCAGGTACAGCTGAAGCTATACAAAAAGCTGGAGGAGCAGTGGAAGCGAAGTGTGAATCTTGCTGTTGCTAGATACCCAACTGCCTTAAAGGCTGGCTTGAAATAGATTTAAAGCAGTGCACCTGCACATCCCCTCACTGAGGACTGCCTGCATGCGGACTTGTACTGCATGTGTTGGACTTATTGCAAGGGATGGCTTTGCCCCCTGGTAGATCAAGTAGCAAAATAACCCACCTTGACTTTGGAAGGGGAAGATGGGGAGATGACAAATGTGGGACACGTCTGGGCACTTTGAGAAAGGATGCTAGCGTAACTCAACTTCACTTTTTGAAAAAAAAAAAAAAAAAAAAAAAAAAAAATCTAAGGGTCGTGATGGTGGGGAAGAGTAGCTGAACTACAGCAGTGCTTGACTTCATTATTCTCTTCCAGAATGAATCCCTGGAGCGCCAAATGCGTGAAATGGAGGAGAATTTTGCTGTTGAAGCTGCTAACTACCAAGACACTATTGGCCGTCTGCAGGATGAGATTCAGAACATGAAGGAAGAAATGGCTCGCCATCTCCGCGAGTACCAGGACCTGCTGAATGTAAAGATGGCTCTTGATATTGAGATTGCCACCTACAGAAAACTGCTGGAGGGTGAAGAGAGCAGGTAAAAATCACATGCAGACATTTTTCTAAACAGCAGTTACTAGAAGACACTCTGTACCTGTGTCTGACTTTATCTCTTCCTTTTTTCCTTCAGGATTAACATGCCTATTCCAACCTTTGCTTCTTTGAACCTGAGAGGTAAGCTGTTTCTGCTACTCCAGTTTAGACAGCTGTTCTAGCATTAGCAAAAGGGTCCTGGATAGTTCCTTTTACTCTGCTGTTGGAATGCAGTTCCACTGTAAATGCAGCTGTGTGAATGTTTTTTTGAGATATTAGCACAATATTTGCAATTACTTAACCTTGGATTGGAGGTGCTGCTTTGTTCCTGGGCACAGATTTTTAAATATCTGTACACAGTGAGTGATTGGTTCAGCTGCCTGCTGAACGTGCTTTAAGGGGAATAGGGAGAAAATTGAGAAGATTAGCTTATCTGGAGCAGGAGACTTCTTCATATACTAAACTGGGATTCTGAAAGTAGACACTGAAATCTGTCACACCTCATTTCTTTGAGGCGACATTTCATCTAGGCAGCTGGTAATAATACATTTTCTTCTGCAGAAACCAACATTGAGTCGCAGCCAATGGTTGACACTCACTCAAAGAGGACACTTCTAATTAAGACCGTCGAAACCAGAGATGGACAGGTTGGTGGTAATGTTGATTTTATTTCTATTACAGCTGGTTACCTTAAAATACCCTAAGTCTGTCTGCTGGTCAGTGCAGCATGTACATAGTAGTAAGTATGGAGTAGACGAGCACCTGGCAGTCCAAGCTGCATGGCTAAACATAAAGATGTAGCAAACAGGCTTCTGTGGAAACAATCACAAAACTCATCTGACAGTAAAACCTGAAGTGGCTGACAGTTACTGGTGTAGTGAGTACTTAAGTTCAGCTGGGTTAGGAAGTTCTTAAAAGACTTCTCTCATCAACTAAGAAAAACACATAAACAGAGGTACTTGTTTGGGACAAGTTACTATTTTCAGACTAAGTCAAAGCTTGAAAGGTTTCTGCACACTATTTACTGACTAGAACTTCTCATAAGTGAGAGGTTTAGTTTATACCCATTTGTTCACATTTCTGTGGTACTGGATGTTCCAGTTCCAACTCTAAAACCAAGAGTCTTACTACTAAAACCTAATGCAAGTGTTTCTGGTTTTCAACAGGTTATTAATGAAACTTCCCAGCATCATGATGACTTGGAGTAAAGCTGAAGTGAATATGCCTACTTCTTAATGCAGGAGAAATTCTTACCAGCAAGGTTTAAAAAGTCCATGTCTTAAAGGAAGAAACAGCTTTCAAGTGCCTTTCTGCAGTTGTTCCATGAGCGCAAGATGATTATGCTAGAAAATAGGTCTTAGATCTTGCAAACTGACTCTCCCTGAAGGATTAGAGTTTACAATGGAGTCTAGTTTACAAATAGCAATATCTTGTGCTGCAATACTGTTTTTAAGTATCTGAATTCAATAAAACTGCTTTTTCCAGCACAGTATGAGCAACCTGTCGCTACTTCAATAAATCTTTGGAAAATGGCTCTTGATGTGTTCTAATTTGTTAACTTCATGACTTTCTGAAAAGCCATAACAACGTAATGCTGGAATTATTATATGGTTGACATCTCCAGTACTGGTGGTGTGGAATGCTGTTTTTTTCAGTTTAACTAGATGAACTGTCTTATTCACTTGCTTAGGTTTTGGAACCAACTAAAATGGACTATAACTGGCAAATGCATAATGTACTATGATATTTCTTATCACTTGAATAAAATATGCTACTTCAAGCTAATAAAAGTTAATCTTGCTTCCATGTACTACTTATCCCAGTTACTAAGCATGCCCAAAGTACTTCAAAACATGGTTCTAAAATGTAGTTGTTAAGTAGCTGTGCAATAGTTTATGCAAGCCCTTATCTGAGAGAGCACCTTTGCAAAGTTAACAGCTGTCTTGATGCATTCACTTAATTTTCCAGGAAACATTAGTTCCCAAACAAAGGTTTGTCTGTGTTACAGAAGCTAAATGAACATAGTGTGTTGGTTAAGAGAGGTGTTTAAAGGGAATGCATAGAAAGAATAACTTGCCTTACTTGTGGCTTGATTCTAGTCTTTAATCCCCTTTAAAAGAGGGAGAGCCACCTGCTTGGTGTTCTCTGCTGAACATCAGCCTAAGTGCTGCAGAAGGGGAAGAGAAAGATCCCTCTCTTCTGGGAGGAATAAGTGAAAGGTTAAATTCCCCTCTGAAAATTTAAGAGAAACTTTTTTTCTGCAGAACGAGATACTTCCTAAGTTAAAATGGGGTCACAAGCTCAGCACAGCTCTTGCCCTGCAAAAGTGGTTGCTCTGTTCTGTGTCGCTGCTCCTGTGCTCCTGCTCCCTGTGAGCTTTTGGCCGGGTTCAGTTTATGTAGAATGAGTAAATGGGAACTGGAGTTGTTCAGTGAGTGTCAAGAGCATTCAATGCTCATTCAAGGTATTGGTTCTATGTTGTACAGACGCTCTCACAAGCCCTTGGGAACAGATCTGTACAAAAAACATTATTTTTCTTCTAGATAATGTGTTGTCCCCATCTGATAGGGATGGGGGAAAGAAAACCCAAATATTTGTACCTGTTCTTCCTTTGCTCCAGGTCATGGCTAACCAGGTGCAGTGCAGGCGCTGGAGGGAGGGGGCAGTAGGAGCCCGCTTTTGTCATCCCCTTGTCTGCAGCACCGGGTTAGGAGATCTGCAGCCAGGGTGCTGAGGAGGGAGGAGGCAGTGCCTGCGCTGTGCTGAAACCCTCTATAGCTCAGACACACAGGCATCCTGCAGCCTGGAAGTAGGGGCCAAGGCATGTTACACCTTGAACCTCCCAGAGAGAAGTGCTGAAGCTGTTGTTCAACAGCAGAAAAGCACCTAATTTTTCATACAAGGTGTGGTGATCCTGTTCCTCACCTGCTTTTCTCTAGGAAGTGTTCACAGAGGGCTTCAACCTCTCACTTCCACCTCCTGGCAGGCCAGAGGGGAGGTTCCGCTTCCCAGCACTTGGACTGATGTTCAGCAGAGCACACACATCCCTTAGGCTGGGATGTGTGCCTGGCCAGCCTGGTGCTTTAGAGGCTCACCTGAGAGACAAGTCCTGCAGCCGGTCCTGTGTTCGTTCTGGTGACTCCACCATGCAAAAGGGCCAGAGGTGACTGAGGAGGGTGCCTGGGCCCAAACCTCAGCCACTGCCTGCTGCAAAGCAGAGTCGATTGAAACCTGGCCTACAGTCTGGGGAGTAGGATAGCCTCACTAAAATGTGAGTGTCAACCCAGCCTCCTGAGTGCTGCAGACGTTGCAGACACCATGTTTCCTATTACCCATCAACATCCAGAATGATAAAAAAAGCAGAAATGAGCTTACATGGGAGATACTTTCTGTGACAGTGACAGCTCTGGGTGTATGCTATAGCTAATTCTGAACACGTAACAGGCATGGCTGTCTACAGCCTTTCAGGGTGAGAGAGGGTCCTGCTGTCCTGCCTACTGCAGA
Organism: Psophia crepitans; assembly: GCA_013399095.1. Taxonomy (NCBI): domain Eukaryota; kingdom Metazoa; phylum Chordata; class Aves; order Gruiformes; family Psophiidae; genus Psophia; species Psophia crepitans. Next base: position 398,845 of record VWZZ01003270.1, read on the forward strand.
CTACTGAAATCTTTTTCTGGATCCAGGCCCTGAGAAGGTTGGGCCAGCTCTTAGTGTCAGCTCTTGCAGCCAAATCAGTGTGGGGGTCCCGGGCAGTGGCATCCGGGCGGGGAGAGCCAGAACCCCAGGGGATGGTGGGGACCGTCAATGGCTCTGGGCAGAGACCCGCAGCACAGCGTGCTTCCTGAAATGCATGTTGGCTGCTGGAGGTTACCTGAATTGTGACAGTCTTTCAGATGTCACTTCTTCTCTGCTGTTAGCGGCCTGGCTCACTGCTTTCTGTTGCCTTTGATTGCTTCACCCAGCAGACGAAAGAAGTGACTGTATCCAGCACTGACAGTGCAGCGAAGGCGTTATTCCTGGCTCTTTCATGTTTGAGGTTACTCGGAGCAGAGAGAAGCATGTGGCAGAGCTTTTGACCCTGGGAATAAATAGAAAAATAAATACAAATAAAACCTAGTTGCCAAGGGGACGGGAAGATTGCAGGAAACCTGCAAAGCCTGTGCTCTGAGTGTGAGAGTACCCTGATGGAAGGAAGGAGAGTGGATGGTGACTGTGTAAACTCAGCGTTTGATCAAGGCGCCCCAGGCCTATGCTCACATATAATCGCCGAAAGCTGCTTAGTGCTGAGCCAGCGGCTGACCTCAGGACTGTATTTCACATGCTAATAACCACAGGCAGCAGCCATGCCGAGCCAGCACCCCCACCTGCGGCTGGGCCCCTGTCCTACCCTCCGACGAGCATCGCGCAGCTGCTCCAGCAGCGCTCCAGGGCCGAACTCCTCCCTTGCTGAGTGGCTGTGCCCACGGCAGTCACCAGGTCCTTGTGCCGTGAGTAACAGATGTTACTGCTAAAGGCAGCACCGCTTCTTTCGGTGAATGCTGGTTTCTAACAAGACCTTCTGACACCAGGTCCACCCCAGGTAACCCAGGCAGAACTGGTTCGGCCTAAGTCACTTCTATCGCATCATGACATCTCTTACATGGTGTCTATCTCCGAATGTGTGAGCTGGACTCACAGTGAATAATATTAATCCTCCATAGAATTAAGAGTCCTCATATTTACACTATTTTGCGTCATGTACCCAGTTTGCTTTCCTTTCCTTTTCTTTCTTTTTTTTTTTTTTAAATAATCCTGCAAAATATGGGAACTGTTAGCAAAGGCTTCATATTCCAAGCCTCTGGGAACATGTAACTAATGCATGTCTTCTGCAATCCAGTTTGTTTGCTTTAGTATACAGCAAATTTACTTTTCCTTCCCTCCCTCCCTTCTCCNNNNCTCCCTCCCTCCCTCCCAAAGCTTTGCTTCGCTTTGCTTCATCTCTTTTTCTTCAGTTCCAGTGCTGAGCACAGAGTGCTCGCAGTCCCGGCCTGACCGAAGGCTCTTGCCATCCCTCTCCCTGTGACAGCTCTTTTTGGCTGTTACGTCTGTAACCGACCCTGCTGCTCTCGCTGCCGGCATGCTGTGCTCTGTGGGAATATCCTTTTTGTTAATGCACAGGAAAAAAATAATCATAAAATCATTTAGTATGGAAAAGACCTTTAAGATCATCGAGTGCAACCATTAACCTAGGACTGGCAAGTCCACCACTAACCCATGTCCCTAAGTGCCACAGCTATGTGTCTTTAAAATACCTGCAAGGGTGGTGACTCAACCACTTCCCTGGGTTGGGGGGGGCTGGGGTGGGGGGGAAGCTAAGGGAAATAGCTGCAATACTGCTGTGAGGCCCTGAAAGCTTGGGTTAATGTGGGATTTAGAGATCTCTGGACCCTTTGGGTGAGGACTGAAGGCAGTATGACAGAAAGCCGTCCAACTGTGCTAGTGGTAGGGTGGTGGTGGTGCTGTCCCTCAAGCTGCAGGGTGCTGCCCCATGACACCAAGCTGGCCCACAGAATGTCAGGCCTCTGGGCTCCTCAAGCAAAGCCTTGGACCCAAGGAACCGAGACCTTCTCAGAAACCTGTTCAGCCCAATTAAGTGAAACCTCCAAAGCGAGGTCTAGGCTGAATCTCAGCATGCCAGGTATGGTGCCCCATTCTGCCAGCGATTAGAGCACTGCCAGGGCTCACACTTAAAGTCCTATTTGCAGGTGCAAAACCCCAGATGTAAGTGGGTTACTGAGCACTTTGGGACTGGTCTGTTCTCCCATTGTCAATTAAAACATATCCCATAGACTCTCAATCACCTTTAGTCATCCACAGAGCACAGAGAACCCTGTGGCAGTTGGTGGCCGTCACCAAGGCCCCATGCTGTGTGAGACCACATCGTGCTGAGGCACACTTGGTGTTGGGGGGGCTCCTGCTCCCGGCCAGGGCTTGCCTATGCCAGCTGATGGAAGGCGAGGTGCCCAGGAGATATAAATTCCTTCATTTGGAGAAGAGAAGCAGCTGAGCGGCTGGGTAGAGAACCTCACCGGTGCTCTAACGGCAGGTAAGTATCAGAGACTTGATTTGCAAATCCTTCCACAGGGGAAGGGAAGTCTGGATATTACTGAAAATGTTAAAGTCATTTGCATACAATAAACTGCTCTAACAGACGTTTGCTTGAGTGCAGTCACGCATGCAGAATTAGAAAGTGCCAAAAATAAAATTACATCTTCAATCTTCATTTGGTCCCTCTGTGCTCATACATAACGCTATGGATTACAGCTGTAGGTTCATGGACCTTGTCTCACTCAGCGCACATACACCTGACAGCGCTTCAGGAACCACCACCACTCACTGCTAGAGCGTTTTCAGACATCCTATGCGTGTGTTTCCCCAGTTTATTTATCTGCTTTAAAGAGTCTGAATTTTTAATTTCCTCTGGGGTACTCCCAGCTGTTCTTCTGTGAGAGGTGGGTATTACCCACCCTGTTTCACACATGGGGCCATAGAGTGCAGCAGTCAAGCCCAGAAGCAGAAGCTAACCTCAGGGGTCCAGTGGGAGTTTGGTTACCACGACATACTTTTAAAGCATGCTTACTGATTTCAGGTCTAGGTACTTTGCCAGTCTGGATCTCAGATCAAATTTGCACAAAATGAAGCTCAGACTTTCAGGGGTACCACATGCAAAGCATGGTTCAAGTGAAATTCCCAGCCTCAACCAGGAAAGCTACAGCACAAACAGGAAAAAAATCCAGTTCCCCAACATGATGTGGAGCTACACTAACCATGGGCCCTTCTCTCTCTCCAGCATATTGCATCCTTCATTCTACATTTCTCTCCTGCAATAAAGCCAGGGATGCTCTTGCTAACAGACCCTCTCACAACCCAGTCCAAGGTCATTCCCCAGGCCCATGAACTTCCCAGAGGTAAAAGCTGCTTATGGGCTTCAGTTTGCAGCAGCCGAACTCATTGCTTCAGCCGAACTCATTGCTTCAGAAAAGGGCGAGTCCGCAGCAGACGAATCTCCGCACAGCGGTGTGTGATAGTTTCCATACAAACTGCTCAGTCTGACACTTTCAGCTGGTTTCTTTTTCAGAGACGTATTGCAGCTGTCTCCCTGTGGTGGGTTACATGAACTGCAAGGGGAAGACAGCCCATGTGGGGCATTTCTCTCCTCTGATGGAGCCTCCGCTCTGTGGTGTAGGTTACAGGACAGTATGGACACAAGGAGAAGAGATGCAGCTTTCTCCAAGAACTGCTCTGCGGTTATTCTCTGCTACTGTCTGTGATTCTGAAGTCCAAGAAGATGTCGCAGACTTGGCAGACAGCAAATAAAAACATGTTCAGGATGGAGGACGGTTGGGCCAGCAGCAGAGCACCCACACAGCCGCTTCCTCACCCTTGTCACCTCCACTGGGACAGGGAGGGAAAATGGGAAAAGCAAGAAAATTTGTGGGTGGAGATTAAGACAGCTTAATTGGTGAAGGAAAAAGGGCGGGGGGGGGGAAAACCCCAAGAAAAACAAAGGCAATCACACAGCACCCGCACAGGCAGACAAATGCCCAGCTGGTCTCCAAACAATGGCCACCTTGGAAGCCAAACCTCTTCCTTCTTCTTCCTTTACCTCAGTCTTTATTGCTGATGATTGAGCATGGTGTTGTATGGTATGGAATAGCCCTTTGGCCCCTTCAGGTCAGCTGTTCCAACTGTGTCACCTCCCAATGTTCTTCCCATCCCCAGCCTACTCGCTGAGAGGGCAATGCAGGAGAAAAAGCAAAAGCCTCGATGCTGTACAAGCGCTATTCAGCAACAGCCAAAGCATCAGCGTGTCACCAACACTGCTTTAGCCACAAATCCAAAGCACAGCACCATAGGGGCTGCTATGAAGACAGTTAAGTCCATCCCAACCAGGCCCAGCACAAGAACTTAGCAGAGGTTCAGATGGGTGCGGGTGTCTCTGTACCTGGCAGCTGGTGGAAGCTATGTGTGAGGGCTCAGAAGGACCCAAACTCAAAGTTCATCCTCCAAGGAATTTGGAGCAGGGTTTTAAGCTCAGCCCTCAGAGTGTAAGACTCTCTATAGACTCTAGAGATATCCAAGAAATGTCAATGCTGGAAAAGCTCTGCCATTTATAGAACCAGCTTTGTTTTGCATGGCAAGGTGAACAACGTGGGGTCAAAATGCTGGCTGAAGCACCCCACGTGCAGACCAGGTGGTCTAGCTGGGCATCAGCCTAGCTAATGTTCAAATACTGTAAAAATATCTTGGCTCCCACCTACTTTAAACTAAGGCAATCATATTTTTAAAGCTTATTTCGCAAATTGGGGATGGGAACTGCAAGCACGTTTTCTGCTGCGACAGTCCTTCTTTGATAGGGTTTGCTGGAGCGCACAGCAGGTTTGCTGCCCCCAGCTTTCCCCATCAGATCTTCATGTCCTACAGCTGAGCGGCTGGAGGAGCGTGTGCCTGTCCCGCTCCTGCCAAACACAGCACAAAGCACTTTCCCTGCGGCTTTAAGCTAAAAATACTGGTCTGTGAACTAGGAGGGGTCTGAAGGGTTGAATTCTTACATTTGGTAGGGTGTGCTTCTATCCTTTCTGGTGTTCAGTCACTCTCAAAGGGAAAAAAAGGTTTTTCTTATATTTAAACAAAATTTATTATATTTCAGTTTGTGCCCATTGCCCCTAGTCCTGTTACTGGATACTACCGAGGAGAGCCTGGCCCCATCTTCTGTACTCCGTCCATCAGATACTTATGGACGCAAATTCCCCTGAGCCTTCCCTTCTCCAGGCTGGAGTCCCAGGTCTCTCAGCCCCTCCTCCTATGTCAGATGCTCCAAGCCCTGCATTGTCTTCGTGGCCCTTGGCTGGACTTGTTCCAGCCATCCATCTCTCTCTTGTACTGGGGGGCCCAGAGCGGGACACAGCACCGCAGAGGGTGTCAGCAGGGCTGAGCAGAGGGGAAGGATCACCTTCCCCAGAAAGCTTAGCTTCATTGCATGGAGTTATACTGACTGGTTGTGAAAAGGATCCCCGGAAAGTGGTGACCTGGCAGATGGGAGGGTAAGTAAAGGCCAGAGATCTACAACAAAGTATGAACAGCCATACTGGGTCCGATCAGCGATCCATCCAGTCTCCTACAGTGCTTGCTGAGGAAAAGGGCGTAAGAAACAGGGCTCCAGTCCTGGGAACAGCCTTAATTTTTCAAGAAAACAGAAATTCAGGGACTTTTTAAGCCAGTGGCTTTATCCAGATAATCTGATTAATTTGTCTGACCTGATTTGAATCCTTTTATATTTTTTGCATCTAACAGCCTGTATTTCATAATTTGACAGTGTACCAGGGAAAAACATTTTCTTTTGATTATTTTACCCTCACTGTCTGATCATTTCGTTGACTTTCCAGTAGTTCTTGTGTTATGAAACCTAGTAAATAATCACTCTGTGTTCAACTGCTCCATGCCACCCCTCATTTGACAGCTCCCCTCCAACACCTCTGCATGTTTCAAACACTTAAAGTGTCTTCTCATCAAAAAGCTGTCCTGTAACCCTAATAAACCTCATCGCTCTTCTCCTCATTTTAGTTCTGCTGTAACCTGTTTAAAACAAGGAGACTAGGACAACAAGCAGTCGTCAAGCCGTGTGCATTGGTGCAACGCAGAGTGACATAATGGGAACTCCTGTTTTGTGCTCAGTTACCTTCAAAGTAAGTAAAAATATCCCATCTACTTTTTTGATCGCTGCTCAGAACTGGACTGATGTTTTCAGAAAGTTATCCACAGTGACTCAAAGATCTATTTCCTAAGGACTAATAGCTATGAGCTATTTTTTCCTCCTACTTTGCCGTCATTGACATTAAATTTTCATCCACTGTTTGATCACCCAGGCATCCAGGGCTGTGATAGCCTTCTGCAACTTTGAGCTTGGCATTAATGCTGACTGTCCGTAATAATTTTGCACCAACTGAAAACTTTTGTTTTCAAAGAACTAGTCATTTTTTGCAAGCTCACTGAGGAACATATTGAATGCTAAAGTCCAGTGTGCAAATACTTTTGGGAACTCAGCAACAGCTTCCTTTCACAGTGAAGGTTCTCCATTATTTCTGTCATTTCCTACTTTCTAGCTTAAAATAGGGACAACACTCCCTTCGTATTCCTTAGGAATCTGTAGGGATTGATTTGTAAAAGCTTCTGACAAACTCTTCCATCTGCTTCCCTCTTACTCACAAAGCTTATAAAATCATAGAATCATTAAGGCTGGAAGAGACCTCCAAGATCCAACCGTCTCCCTACCACCTATATTACCTACTAAACCATGTCTCTAAGTACCACAACCAACCTTTCTTTAAACACACCCAGGGACGGTGACTCCACCACCTCCCTGGGCAACCCGTTCCAATGCCCGACCACCCTTTCCGAGAAGAAATTTCTCCTCATCTCCAACCTAAACCTCCACTGGCGCAACTTGCAGCCATTCCCTCTTGTCCTGTCACTAGTTATCTGTGAGAAGAGGCCNACTGGACACAGCACTCGAGGTGCGGCCTCACCAGGGCTGAGTACAGGGGGACAATCACCTCCCTGCTCCTGCTGGCCACACTATTCCTGATACAGGCCAGGATGCCGTTGGCCTTCTTGGCCACCTGGGCACACTGCTGGCTCATGTTCAGCCGGCTGTCAACCAACATCCCCAGATCCTGTTCCTCCAGGCAGCCTTCCAGCCACTCTGCCCCAAGCCTGTAGCGCTGCCTGAGGTTGTTGTGACCCAAATGCAGGACCTGGCACCTGGCCTTGTTGAGGCTCATCCCGTTGGCCTCTGCCCATCGATCCAATCTGTCCAGGTCCCTCTGCAGGGCCTTCCTACCCTCCAGGAGAGTACTGTGGGAGACTGTGTCAAAGATCCTATGGACATTTCCAACAAATCCACGAGGCATGACTTCCTCAGGAAAAAATGCATGTGGACTCCTACCCAGTATAGCTGCTCTTACAGTTCCTCCTGATTTTGCCAGGTAAAAATGTTAGATTTATTGCTCTGTAGATTTCAGCATCACCCTGGAGCCTTTTTTAGAGTCTGAAGTTACACTGGCCATTGACCATTCCTCTGCCACCAGACACATTGCAACTAGCAAATTAGCAATTTCATGCTGAGTTGCCCCAGACCCATTTTATGTTTGCCATCCTGCTGCCTTCTTACATGTCCGTGTGTTCGTTTGTTTCCAAACCTCTTCAGCTTGAGGTTGTTCTTCATCTGTCACAGGGGACTCCTTCACCTTGTACTTAATGAACTGTATTCGTGCAAGTTTTTCCTATGGCCTTATCTTTGCTGAGTAATCCTTCTGCCTCCTGACTGTCTCACTTGAAGCAGCAGTGAATTTCTGGCAGACATCATGGTTTGGATGTGTTTGAAAGTGGTTTTTATTAGCAACTTGAATCTCGACCTGGTAGTTGATCCATCTCACTGTAGATCTACTTTTAATGTGCCAGACTTTCCTGGTTTTCTCATTTGGACATGATTTCTGTCAAGTTCTAGTCGTTCCTTTCACTGTCTTTTTTATTTAGGCTGGGTTTATGTGTTTTTCTTTTTTTCTTCTTTTCTTTTTCTTTCTAAGAGGCTTTTCAGCAAGACAGTAAGCAGTTCTCAGTTTAATACAATTTCTCAAAAAGCGTCTTCATGGCTTACCAGCATTTTAAATCTTTTAGCTTCTGCATTTTTTTTTTTTTTGTAGTTGGTGCCCACATTTGAGGAAAGGTCCCTTTTGAAGTTCAGCTTGATTGAAATGGACATCAGGTTATTTTTCCTTCCTAGCTCAATTTTGAATTTCAGTACATGGAACAGCTTCACTGCTAACCTTTCCACTTTCCACACAGGCTATAAATTGCTTGCCTCTCTCTGTCCCTTGCAAGATATGTTCTTAGCATTTCTCTCCTTTAACCCAGAAGTATCTAGCCACCTTTCCCTCTAGGTAGTGCAGCTCCTATGTACCTAATTGAACTTGGAGCAATTGCTTTGAACTTCATGGCATCTATTTCAGATGTGAAAAAGAGCTTTCAGATGAAAGCCTGTCATTTTTTTTTTCTCCCAGCTTTATTAGATAGACTAATAAAACACAGGGCCCCTATCCATAAACCTTGACTTACACTGTTATCAAATGAAGGGGCACTGCAGGCGCTGGCAGGGCAGAGTCTCACCAGCCAGGGTCCACCCCACCTTCCCCAGCCAGGGAGCAGGGCAGGCTTGTGTGGGAGGGTGGTAGGGCAGCCCCAGTCCAGGCCATCAAGCATCTCTTGTACTGGGGTGTCAGAACTGGATGCAGAACTCCCGGTGTGGCCTCACCAGTGCTGAGCAGCAGGACTGCCAGAAAAGCCATCTGTCTGCAGTCCCTGCACGGTCACACCAGTGATGGTGGGGCCATGGTGGGCAGAGCACCACAGGGTGCTTCAAACGAGCAAATATATGTATATTGTTGAAGCTGCGTGCTGTTGTTCTCACTTCTCACTGAGCTTCTGGGTTCCTTGGCACTTCCTTCAATCTCTGAACTTCCCTTCACCCCCCCACAGCAGCCTGAAGTCCTGTGTAAAGGCAGGCAGACCCCTTTCTTGCAGAAGGACCCAACACTAAAGTTTGTGGGGATACTGTAGAAGGTCCTGCCCTGTTCTCTGCTCCTGAGACAAGAGCTCTGTTGTGGTTTTACCCCACAGCTGCTTGCTCAGTCCCCTCTTTCGGGAAGGGGGAAAGAATCAGAGAGTGAAAGTGAGAAAACTTGTACGTTGAGATACAGACAGTTTAACAGGTAAAGCAAAAGCCACACACACAAGCAGAGCAAAACAAGGAATCCATTCCCCAGTCCCCATGGCAGGCAGGGGTTCAGCCATCCCCAGGACAGCAGGGCTGCATCATGCCTAACGGTGACTTGGGAAGACAAACGCCATCACTCCAAACGCCACTAACATCCCACCCCCCTTCCTCCTCCCCCAGCCCCTTATAAACCAAGCATGACGCCATATGGTATGGAATGTCCCTTCGGTCAGTTGGGTCAGCTGCCCTGTCTGTCCCCTCCCAACTCCCCGCGCACCTCCAGCCATCCCGCCGGCGGGGCGGTGCGAGAAGCAGCAAAGGCCTTGGCTCTGTGTAAGCATCGCCCAACAACAGCAAAAATATCTCTCCACTATCAGCGCTGCTTCCAGCACAAACCCAAAACACAGCCCCATACTGGCTGCTGTGAAGAAAATTTCTCTCAGCTGAAACCAGGACAAGCTCCAATGAGGCTTCAGATGGGCAGCAGGGTGGCAGAGGAGCAGAGTGCACCGAGCCTCTCTCCCCCCTTGGCTGCCTCAAGGACACCTGACAGCTCTGGCTTCATGCAGGTGAAGACTGAAACTCTCGTTCACGCCTTCACTGGTCGGTACCTCCTGCCAGGAGAGCAGCACTGGCTATAATGCAGATGGGTATCCCAATGCCACTCATGACTCAGCCACTGTAACCTAGCTGTTACGTAGATGGCCTCCCTGCTTGACAAGCCCCTGAAGGACTGGGCAGAGGACTTGCTGCTGACTGTGTAGTCATTGGTCCTGCATACACCATATGAAGATCCCATTTGTAGTCCTCTCACAGGTGGGTCTCTGCAGGAAGTTGCATTGCTTTGAAGGAACCAGTGAGGTGCACCATAGAGACAGTGAGTTTGGAGCATAGCCTGCCACACCTCAGCTCCCAGTGCTGCTGCCGTCCTGAGTGGTGGGAGTGAGGTTCGTTGTGCTCAGTGGAACACAGGGGCAGTATCTGCATAACTCAGTCTGCATCACTTTGCCCAGGAACTGCAGGGCTCTCCTTAGCTCCTTCGAAAACATTGTAGAACAGTAGTCAGGAGTAATACAGTAGCTTCAGAATATGCACAAAATGCAGTGCAGCATGAGAACATGAGGCTGTATCTGGAGACAAAAAGAGGCAGACAAGCAGAAGGGAGACGTTTAGAGAGCTGCTGAGAAAAAACATCTTCCTTTGATTCCTAGACTGAACACAAGGAACCAACTACATTAGATACTTTGGTTTTGAAGAATATTAGAGGTTGAGGCATGAAGTCAGTCTTCCAAGGGAGGTGACTAAGGTAAGCACTGACGGGAAAGCCAGTGTAAAGCTGCATATCAAAAGGAAGACATGGGAGATCCTCACTAATGGTGTCATGATGAGGAAAGTGGTCAAGAAAGTATATGACTGTCATGCTGTGATAAGTCTGAGAAGGTCCCCAAAAGCAGATCGAACCGTCCACCAGGTGCTGGGGATTTGTCTTGTATGGCACCATGGACTACAGACAGCCAACATCAACATCAGGGTCTGAACATCCTTCAGCTTCTGTGCACCCACCAGCCTGCAAAACCTTCCAGACTTAAAACATGCAAGACTTTGTATCCTTCCCTTGCTCATGATGGTTCTCAAATTGCCGCAGCTTCCAGGCTGGCTGGTATTTCTAAGCAAAACAACAGGCATCACAGGCTTCTCCCAACAGACCAGAGTCCCTTATATTCCATATCATCAGCCTCCACTTGGAGTTACTACTTTGCACTTCGAGATATATTGACATTAAGGTAAGGTATTATGGCATGACTAAATTCATCAGGGTGTTCTTCGCCTGCAGTCTGAAGGGAGCCTGCTGGAGCTGGGAAGGGGGTGAGCAGGAGACAACAGCAATCTGAGCAGGGATGGCAGAAATGCCACAAGACCCAGAAAAGATGCACTGATATAGGCTTGCGTAGAAAAGATTTGGAAAACCACTATTTTATGCATGAGGCAAAGCAAAATACTGGGCTGGCCTTCTACCTTTGTTCATCTCCTTCTGTGTACACAAAGCAATTTCAAACAGAGGATTTGCTTTTCATCTCTCAAATATTATTTCTGTTCATCCACGAAGCCCTTCCCCAAACGCACTGAATATCACTGGGGACCTGCTCCACACTCCGAATGTTTTTTTCATGTAATAAATACTTGACATTTAGAAAAATCGCTTCTAAATTTACACAGTGCAGAGCTCACAGTTGGAGATTACCCTCTAAACACCCTGAAGTGCCAGGCGCATAAATAAATATCTTTGCAAATAGATTCTCATTTATTACTTTTGCAAGTGTATTTTCACTTCTTGGAGATAGGTGATTGCTACAGAAGGAAAGAAACAGCTCTGGTTTAAATTAAGTATGAAGAAAATCCAGGAGAAAGGTTGATAAAAAACATTAAATTCCTTATTCTTCTGATTTGTTTTCTCTCTTTCTAACTGAAGTTTCATAACCATGGCACTATACATCTGTACTGTAGAGTTACGCTTTATGTCACGGCCAACCAAGCACAGATCAAGCTGTGACGCAGCAGCAAGAGGTAAACTGCAGTTTTAGAGAGGAAAAGCTGGCTGTCTGCAGTTCATGCATGGCCTCCATCATACGGGACGTAAGTGGGTCTCAAGCCATAGTGGATTTGTCCCCATAACACTACTGGGAGAGGGCCAAGCATTGCTGTCCCCATTTTGAAGAGGGAGTAATAGAGGACTAAGCGCTTGGCCACAGAGAGATGAAGACACTGCTCACTACTTTCACTACATGGATATTAAAAAGAAAAGATCCCTGGAAAGGCATCCTTCTGTCTGAACTGCAAAGTCTTGCCTCATTTCCAGAAGTGTGGAAACAAAAGAGAGAAAAGATTCCTGGTGGCCACAAATCGGTCAGCATCCCTTCTCGCTACCCCTAAAGACCCATGGGTGGTGCCTGTGCGGCAGAGGCTGGAGTACTGATGCAGTCAATGGTGCCATGCAAGGATACAACCCTCACCAGTGAGCAAGGCCATCCTTTTGTTAACTTTAGCTCTCAAAAACCTAAACCTCTTGTTCAATTTGGTTCTGTGTTGTCAGTGCAGCCATAACAGCACTGTGGTGGATGGGATTTTTCCAATGGAAGGACATTGAGGTGCCAGAATGTGTCCAGAGAAGGGCAATGAAGCTGATGAAGGGTCTGGAGCACAGGTCTTATGAGGAGTGGCTGAAGGAACTGGGCTTGTTTAGTCTGGAGAAGAGGAGGCTCAGGGCAGACCTTATTGCCCTCTACAGCTATCTGAAAGGAGGTTGTAGCGACAGGGGTGTCGGTCTTTCCTTCCAAGCAACAAGTGGTAGAACAAGAGGAAATGACCTCAAGTTGTGCCAGGGGAAGTTTAGATTGGATATTAGGAAAAATTTCTGAATTTCACCCACTGAAAAGGTGGTCAGGCATTGGAACAGGCTGCCCAGGGAAATGGTGGAATCATTGTCCCCGAGAGTATTCAAAAAGTGTGTATACGTGGCGCTTCAGGACATGGTTTAGTAGACATGGTGGTGTTGGGTTGGTGATTGGACTTGATGATCTTAGAGGTCTTTTCCAACCTTAAAGATTCTGTGATTCTATGATCCTACAGAGGGCCTGTTTCCAACAGTCCACCGATTACAGAAGGCAGCTATGTCAGCCCAGACGGTTAGCCCGAGGGCAGACTACAGAGGCCTGGCTCCTCTTCAGTACAGGCTGAGCCTTAGTGGCCCAAAACACAAGGGACCAGGGATCCTTGGACCTGTGCTCTAAGCGCCTGAGCTGAGGGCCTTCAGCTTGGGGACTGCCCGTGCTTTGCCATGAAGTCTCTGAGTCAGTAACAGCGGTGACCATGATGATTACGGATTTTGTGTTGGTCTGGATGTGCCAAAACATTGTTTCTTGGCCAAGCCAATGCTTCAGTAAAACAGTAGTTTGTCACTTTTTCTGGCAAACGACAGATGAAGCTGTGTGGAACGGATTGAGCGTGGAGGTCCCTGTGAGCACGGAATCATGCTTTTGCTACTGCTTACCTCTTTCTCCGAGCATGGATTTCCAGATTCAAGGAATATGCTGCCCAGTCAAGCTTCATGACATCATCTTCATTAACGTTGCATTACACCGAGAACTGGATACTACCTACCTCCAGCTTTTGGTTCTCTCAGGAAGATCTAGCCCGTGGCTCCCAAAGCCCCTCAGACTCACAGTTACTTTGTCTTGCTAATGAATTTATCCAAATGAAGCAGGGACAATCCCTAAGCGAAAGCACTTTTACTTGCACTGTGAGATTGCCAAACTGAGCTCAAGCCAAAGTACAACAGGACCAAGGTACTTCTAATGTGTCTATTCAGGGCTGCGCAACAGTGCGAGCACACAAATTCAATACCAATTTCAACAGTGAATACTTCATAGAGAAAAAGAGCTTTTATGTTCTTATTAACTTCTTGTGATTGTGAAAAATGTTTTAGAGATCAAAGAAACAAAGTTCGCTGCGTTTGTTACTCACAAAGGTAGAGCTTCTTTCAGATAATCCTTACCAACCTGACCTCACTATGTGCTATCTCTAAGTTAGAGATGTCACACAGCCTGCTGCTTGGCTCCTGTGGCCCTGGTCACGCAGTCTAACGCCCCAGGTGTAATGGCCAGGCCACAGACAAGCCTGTGACCTCGTGTGAGTAAGGTGGATGGCCCCTCAGTCTGGGCTTGTACCTGTACTTCACCAACACTGTGGACCCTCAGGATGGAGCATCAAACTAGGATATTATGGCCCAGGTAGTCACCCAACACTCTGTTTATAAGCTAGGGGATCTAGGGCATGAACTGTCACATCCTGACATAGATACTGAAAACAAACTACATGAATTATTCTCCACTTCTCTCCATAGACCACAAAGGGAACCTTCATCGATGACACCTGTATTCAGCCACACGGAGACAAACTTTGGTGTCAAAATGTACCTGCTTCAGTCCACTGCTAGGCTATAAACTCCTGCACTGCTCCCCCACCCCCCCTTTTCTTTTCCCCTGGTCTGAGGTCACTTTGCAGTGATCTTCCATCTCAGCTGATCTCTTGCCATCTGACTTTTGAAATTAATATCCTCAGCAAATCATTCAGCTCCTGCGGAGCACATACAACACAATCAGCGTAATTACTTCACGTCACACCTCAGTTGTCACTTCACTTTAATGGACTGCAAGAAAGATGAACTTGAAAAGTGCTCTAAGTTAATGTTCTTAGAGTTTCTATTTTAGACTCTTCTGAAAGATGTTAAATATATTCAGAACAAGAGATTTCATCCTAGAAATTATTATCTATATTATAGCAGAGCGAATGAGGCCAACAGGGTTCAGAGCTCTATGACTAAGGCACTGTTAAAAAACATTAAACAGAGACAGGGAAAGGGTAGGACAGGAATGATGGGCCTGATCTAGTAAGTGTAGGTGTTTATGATGTAGAAATTTATATATGAAGTAGTCACCCTGACTGAAGTAGCATCCTGTGCTTACAGACCATGGAGCTCAGCACACAAGTCACCCTACCTGGAATTGGAGACTTTCGTTGGTGAGCTGAATCTCAGGCCATTTCCTTCTGCTGCCTCACCCAGCTTTACAGCAAGGTGAGATGGCCAAGGACTCTGGTGGACCTGTGTCACAGCTGCTAGATCTGTCACTCCAGCCCATCCAGAGATTCAACATGTCTGGCTTTTTAAAAGGAAGTTATTTTACACCAGCATTTGGAGGAGAACGTTGTATTCAACGCCAGAGTACCATAATCTCCCATTTTAAGTCACTGGCTCCGCCCACACATCCCTCAGCCTTCCTTTGTAACATTCCTCCATGATGTCTCATGTCTGAGCCTATCCAGAATATCCCAAGCCTTGTCTCTTCTACTCCAGTGTCCCAGAGAACATCATTGTCTTTTTTTTGGATCCAGCTTTGAAACCTTTCCTGAGAGTGTAACAACTCTGAAGCTTGGAAAAGTAGAACCAATTAATTTAAAATCCAGCTAGCATAAGAGACTTTTTGGTCCTTTTTTATGTCATAATCCAGCTTTAGGACATTTACCGAGGCAGCTCGGTACCCAGCCCAGCTCCTTCCTCTTCTGCAGGTGATTCTGACCTGTCATTCCTACCTTCCCGGCAGGAGCCCTGGGCACCCCGCTGCCGACGGGGCTGGGTGGGGGTCGGCAGCGGCCCGCAGGCAGGAGCGGTGCCCGTGCTCTGTTGGGGGGCAGAGACAGCACGGGGCTGCGGGCCGCTCCCAGGGGCTGCCTGGGCTCACAGCAGGTTCCGCACGACGCGTATTGTTCCAGGCAAAGCGTTGGGTTCAGGGAGCAGTCCAGGCCGAGGGACCGTCACTGAGTGTTTCCACTCTGTTAAAACTCCACACATCATGCAAGAACAATTTCCTTCCTTACAAGTGAGGTTAAAAGCTAAACAAAAAGAACTAACGACCCTCCAGGTTTGGAGTTACGCAAGCAGCACTGCGCCTAGAATTCAGCCAGATCTTTTTTTGCTCTAAAAGTCTCTCAAAATACCTAATAAAAAATGTACACTCAGCATTGCTTCCTCCAACGACAGTGGCAGGCCATGAGCTTCTGGACTCATTCAGCTTTGGTTCCTTGTGCTGCAGATCACAGACAGCAGCTTAAATTCAGTCCTTGCTGGGTTGTCTCTTTTCTCACGTCCATGATAAAGGAGTTTCATCTGCATTTATATAATTAAGAGCTAATGCTTTCATTATCGCATCGCCATTAATCTGATGGTTCCATCTATCAGTCTGCACAGCCCGTGAGACCCTAACGCTCCTGCTCACTGCTTGGGTCTGGCCGCAGCGTGAGGACGGCACAGGCACTTGATACAGGATGGAAGGGGCAAGCTAAAACTCACGGTGTGTCTCAGGACCCGCGCACATTCACATCCCAGAACAGGGGCGTAATGGGCTCCCTGAGGAGGAGGCGATCCCCGTGCCCACCTCCCCTGCTCCCCCTGCCCCTTTCGCCCCCTCCACCTTTTGAAGATGCTGATGGTCTTCCTCAGCCCGTATGTGCATTTTTCCAGGTGCTGGCTGTGATGTGGCCATGACCCCAGCTCCCCTAGCCCACTGCCAGGGCTTTCAGCTTGTGGACTAGTCTTTGGCCATTCTCTTCTCCTGGACTAACCCAGGCCCCTTATGCTGCAGCATCTTCACGTGACACTTTTGCCTAACAGTGTTTTGAGGCAGGAGGAAAACCTGATCTTCGACAATCTTGCTGCTCTTGGGAAAATTCCTTCTTAAGCCCTTCTAGCACCAGGTACCATGTGTTTCCCACAGCAGGAGGGCCATCTTCATGGGAGATGCTCTGCCCCCAGGAGAACAGTCTGTGCTGCTTGTGATCCAGAGGCACTACAACTGTTTCACAGGCGTAACGTCAGTGCGTAACCACTTCCCTCCCGCTGTCCTCTTGCCCTGCCAGCTTTTCCCAGGCTGCTCCCCTTCTACGCAGGGCATGAGGAAGGGGCAGTGCTGTCTCGGGCAGTGCTCGTTTAGTCTGTACCTGGACCCAGCAATCCTCATCAACAGGCAGTGCTGCTCTTTCAACGTTTAGCTGTTCATCAGCTAAATATTTGAGATGGCTAAGCTCATTCTAAAATGCTTTCTTTCCACAGTAGAAATCACGCTTCTGCTTTAGAAACTGCTCTGACTATGAGGACACATTTGCATCTGCATCACTCCCGTATGCAATTCCAGCTGTTAGCACAGCAAGCAAAAGAAACCCTTTGCTTTTCACCGTCTGTGAAAGGCTGGCACACTACTGGAAGGAGAGAGGCCACAAACACCCAGATCTTCATCTCTGGGCAGAAGCCACTTGGTGGTCAGTGAGGCCAAATAAAACCTTTTCCTTCTAATCCTCTGGTCCAGCTGCAATAAAATTTGGCAACTGCAGTTCAGTCCCTAGAGGGCCCTACAGGATAACAGTCCCCATCACGAAACAGCCGCATGCGTGTATTTGACCTGACTTGATGAGACAGTCACCTTCTATTTGGAGAAGT
This sequence comes from Psophia crepitans, assembly GCA_013399095.1. Taxonomy (NCBI): domain Eukaryota; kingdom Metazoa; phylum Chordata; class Aves; order Gruiformes; family Psophiidae; genus Psophia; species Psophia crepitans. The sequence continues at coordinate 416,046 of VWZZ01003270.1, forward strand.
CACAGTAAGCAGCACAGAACCTATGTGGCCTTCTTCTGCCTCAAAGTGACAAGTAAATGCTTCCTCTGAACTTCATCTGTTTGAAATTTGTTCACTGCAAGTACCTGTGTGTGTGCCCTACAGCCAAAACCCTGCTAAGGAAAAAACCCACATGAACAAGCCACTGAAACATGCCTAGAGGGTTCCTAGATGCACCTCTACCAGACATGTACTCGTGGTCAGTATTTTGGATGAAAAACTTTTGCACCACTGTTTTTTAACATTTTAAGTTAATCACTGTTTTCAGTATTCTGTTATTTTTAGAGATGGCTTTCAAGTTTAACAGCTATTTTTAGAGGAAAAAATGTAACGATTTTTGTTTCTTCTTTAGTTTCTTTCCTCGCTTGATTTTCCTTCAATAAATAATTGAAAAATTTTTCAATTCATTAGAATTAACAAAAGAAGATGGTTAACTGTGTTGTCATACAGGAATTGACAAGATTGACATGACTTGAAAGTATTATTTACGGAATAATAATGTAATAATAATAATAATGTGCAACCTGGTCTAGTGGAGGGTGTCCTTGCCCATGGCAGGGGTGTTGGAACTGGGTGATCTTGAAGGTCCCCTCCAACCCAAACCATTCTGTGTGTCTATGAATACAGGCACCAATGCCCAAGCCCCCCAACCTGCTTTTAAGACCAGCTGGCTTTTTCCTTTGCATGATTTCAAGGAACTGCCCATATTTCTGCTGACAGTTGCTAACACCCCTGAAGAGGAATCAGACTAACACATTTGCTACACTGCTGTGGCTCGAGGGGCACATTTTTGATTGTTAAGTCTCAGGAATTCAAAAAGGAAAAAACCAACAACCCGCAATTATGCCTAATAAGTCTTTATTTCCAAACAGAAACTGCAAAAATATTCTATTACAGAACAGGTAACGAGTGCAGAATTCTAAGTATGCCTTATAACAGTGAAACCATTGCCTCCTTGACAAAAAATCATTAGGCACTTAAAACATGAAAACAAAGTACAAATGAAATCAGCCATTACAGATGACTCAACAACACAACTTCATCTGGGTTTTCTGTAATAGAAGCACACACATGGCTGAGGGGCTTTCCATGCCTCCTCCTAAATCCTGCGCAGGAACACTTCTATGTTACGCCGCACACATTCTACTCAGACAATATCAAGTTCACATCTGAAAAGGTAAATTAAGTTCAGCGTTGAGAGAATTTGAGAGAACCTTTTTGGAAACAGCAGTAGCAGAGCCTACACTAGCAGCTTCACACAGAGCTTGGCGCATGTGGGGGAGCACAATTATACCAGCTCCAAGGGGGGATAAGCTCTGCTTGGACAATCGCGTTGAAACAAACGGAGTCGAAACGGATGCAAACAATATGCATGTTATCCATGAAACCTCTGGGCAAAAGCAACCATGGAAACTCTATGGCATTGCATTTTGACACATGGAAGAGTCTCTGAAAAGAAAAATCATGTATGTACCATCCCTTGGGAGCAGCCCCGTGTAGAACCTCTCCATTCACCCATCTTCTCACTTGTAGTTCTTGAAATACATCGGAAGCAGAGGTGGCTTCGTAGGCCCGCTTTGGAAAGGCAAATCTCAGAAGCAAGTGTCCAAACGACTAATGAAAGTAACCTTCCAGAAACCAGTCAGATGATACTCTTAAAAATTATTTTGGGTTGTACCACTGGTTTTTTTAGGTGACATTATGTAACTTCCCCCATAGTTTACTCTGGTAGCATAAAATATAATTGATATTTTAAATAATTTTAATTAGATACTCAGAAGGATATTAAAACTATTAATATAAAGAATATGTATGGAGCTACTATATAAAATGTGCATATAAAACATGCAGAAATTTCGGCTATTGTACTGCAGTTTCACAAGAATTTAAGAATGGGTTTGTACTATAAGCACTAACAAGAAGTACACCAAGGAGGTGTTTTTAGGGAATCACCTGACAGCTGAGCCGAGAGCTGAGAAGCCAAGCGGGTTTGAACTACAGACTTGCTGCGAAGAATCTCCTCTTGTAGGGACTAAAGTGAATAGTAAGGGATTTAAAACCAGCAATCTGCTTGTAGACTAGAATACCCGGTCACAAGCATTAGCATGATTCATTCTGATGGCCTCTTGCCACGATACCACGCATTCATGGTGGGATCACTAAATACTTCCATCACACCATTGTCTGAGGTTTCTCCCTCACTGGAGAAAAGCGAGATGAAAAAAAGACAAGACACAACAGCACCCGGTGCAGCAACAGCCACCGATGTGGCGCACTGTATCACTAGAGCTACATCAGGATTTAGCAGAAGACAGATTTGACTGTGTATCTGATGGCAATGCAAGGATGCCACTCCTCATATTTAACCTCAGGGGCTAAAACCCCATTCCAGCAGTGCCGGTACTTGCAGCAAAGAACACTCAGACTGTTTTCACCCTTAACCCAGTGTTTGCCGACAGCTGCCACCGACGGGCGGTCACTGCTCACACACAGGGGTGCGAGCTCAGTAAATTACCACACCCCCCAGTAATAAGTTTAGTTACCTTGTGGACCTCCTTCGTGTACGGCAAACCTAAGCTGGGGAACTCCCACCGGGTTAAGCTGTCATATTGCTTGAATTTACCTGACACCGAGAGCGTACCGACAGGCTACTACCCCAGCTGGACCAGTGCACGGTACCCCAGTAACCTGGGGTCATTCCCCTGCTGAGCTGGCGTTCCCGGAATAGGAAGGTATTCTGAAATGCGACTTTATGAAAGGAGACCGCTAAATAACAGCAATAGTTCTTTTGTTTGCTGGCATGCTGCACATCATTTCATGCTCTCCTTGACCATTATGATAATTTAGAGCCAATTAAGAAATACTTAATGCAAATCTGGAGCAAAGCTTAATAAATATAAATCTGCCCACTCGTTGTGCTCTGTAGCTGAAAGCCCCAAATGATTTCTCCAGAGTACCCTGAGAGATCAGCAGCCTTTGAAACTTGGCTGTCTAGCAATTCAGAGAAGGATGACGTTCCTGCTTAAAATGACAGAATTCAAAATCATGAGAGCTGGGCGTTACATGGTAAATACACATCCCTTTGTCACCGCTCTTGGCTAGCAGACCCAGAGATGAAAGAGATCAGCTGCTGAAGTGCCACAAGATGAAGGATTACCCGGCTGTGAATATTTCAGACTAAGATATATTTAACTAACAAGGCCATGTTTAAAAAGTCTACTGCTTCAGAGTGTGCAACAAGTGGCTATCAGTTCTTTGAAATAAAGCTGTTTCAGAATAAGCACTCCATGGACTACTGCTTGGGCTTGGTCTCACATGACTGCTGTAGACAAGTGGACATGTGCTTTGTGGACCTGAGAGTCCCTGGAGGAGCTACTGCATGGAGGGACGTTCAGGATCTCACTCCACAGATTTGTCACATGAGAGCAAGTGACAGGACAGTGAAAGATCTCCAGGACAAATGTTTTTTAAACCTAGATTGTTGTGTCAGGCTGTAGCTCCACCACAGAGTCAATGCAGGGTCAAGGTCTAAATGGTCAGTTAACCCAGATCAATTAACTGATCCACATTGTCACACTGGATAAAACCAGATAATATGTAACAACACGATTGTTTTTTCTAGTAGTTCGGGGAGCCCGTAGAAGGTGCTAGGTCACCTCGATCATTTAGTTCCTTTTCCTGAATCACTTAGGACAGAGAATTTCATCTTGACTCAAGCATGGCAAACCTCACCACTGTACAAAGGAACGAGAATCAAAGTGAGGTTAACTGGTCTCAAAACTGCCAGACCTTGCCCAGCTCCGTTCTCTGCAGATGCTGCTTGAGATGCTGGGATTTGCAGAGACTGAAAGCACGGGCATGCTGAATAATGTGCAAGTTTATATGAGTTTACTGTCAGTGAACTGAGAAACAGTATTTACAGTCAAAGGTTTTCATGGCTATAATTTCAGAACCTGCAGATGGTGGACAGCTTGTTAAAATGACTGTAATGGGAAAGAGAGAAGGGGGAGCAACAATCAACCAGTATAGGCACCTGGAGCCCTTAGGCACCTTCTGCCTCTCACCGTGGGGAGAGACAGGCTCCTGCCCACCAGGATGAGCTCCCACAGGAGCTCAGCTCTCCCTCCGGATGACTGTGAAGGCCCCGGAGGTGTTACTTTCCTGACTTGGCTGAGCTTTCAGAGGCCTGTCCAACAGCCGTCAGGTAACAAACGGCCCCCGCTGTATCCCTATGGTCCCACCTGCATGGTCTCACTCCCTCCTTTGCTCGGACTCTCAGATTCCCCTGGCTCTGTTGGCATGAACCAAATTTCTCTTGTTGTTGCCACGTCAGGTTTTTGCCTTCTCAGTGTGCCAGAGCGGCTCAGTGTAGGACCAGACAGGAGCCAGAGACGGCATGAAGAAAGGGCTGCAGTGCAAGAACAAGGACTCGACTGCGTAGCCAGCTACTACAGCTTAAGTCGCCATGGAGCTACAGCCCAAATTTAGCACCTCCAGCCAGGCAATGTGAATATCCCACCACGCTGCCTTCCTTGAGATGTAAACCAAGCCATTTTAAGTATGTTTTACTATGCTGCAAGCATAGCGTCGTTTGATTCATAGCCGTACAAAGTCCCTAACAGACACTGAACAGGACTACATAACGCTTCACGGGGAAGAGAAATTACCAACTCAAGGCAGCACTGGATCCTAAACGAATACGCAACATTAAAGATTCAGAGGAGAAAAAGGAAGAAAAGCAGCCAAGCGGGCTTTAATCTCACAATGCTGTGAAAGCGTCATGTGCAAGGACACTGTCAGCCTCTGCAAAGGTACAGGGGAACTAATAGCACGTTGTCAGAGTTTCTATCTTTAGAAAACTATTTGGTCTCAATATTCACGCCACAGCATGTGGCAGCGTTGGAGGCCCACAAACCCTAAAAATTATTATTCCTCGTCTGAAGTAGAGGGAACTGAAAGGCCCTTCCCAACTTTTGGTTAAGAATCCTTAATCAAAACTGCACTTGGCTGGGTCTTGCAAAAATGTCATAAACTTCCCCGACAGGTACAAAATCCATTTACTCATCATTAACCTGGCACAGATGTAAAATAAATGAGAAATAATTTATTCAGCTACCCGAGAAAACATCCTTTCCCACAATGGGTGTACTTCAGCAAGCCTTGATCAATCTAACTGTGCCCTGTCACACAGAAACGCTGCTATTAACTTGCCCAGCCTGTGCACAAATTAACACGACCCAGCCACCAAGCACACAGCAGCAGCAGCTATAATAAAGCCGAGTACAAGGTCTGCACTCCTGTGGAGTGAAGTGGATGCAACTAACATCTCATAATAACTCCATGTCTGGAGCAAGGCCTGAGAAAGCTACATTAAAAAATAGTTCTTAATCTAAAGTCTAATAGAGCATATTTTTACTCTATGAGGAGTTTAAACTATTTGTAGGAAAGGGTAGGAAAGGTTAACAATTCCATCACGCATTTCTTGTCAGTCCTGCGCTCCACACAAATCACCGAGAGCTCTAAGAGGGTAGAGGATCAGGTCTTCAGGTCAACAGCAAGTTCAAACTTTGCTGAAACAGCGCTAAAAAGTCACAGTGCCTGTCCACGTTAGAGCTTTCTGTTTGCACTCATTTGTGAGTGCTACATCACACTCCTTCAGTTACGCCCTCTTTTTGTCAAGGAAACTAGAATAGGTTTCTTCTTTTTGGCTAAACCTCTTAAAATATATTCTGATAACCTTTCCAGTTAGTAATACACGTGTGTTATAAATAACACAGCTGCACAGAAATAGTCCAGACGCACAGTAACTACAGCTCGTTGCAGTGTGTCACAGTACACTGCATACATTCGTTCATTCCGACAAGGCAATATGGTGCTAACTAACAAACGCTTTTGAAAAAACCTTACTTGTCCACTGCAAATAAATTTCATTTTCTCCTCTCCGCAGCTTCTACTTACACACAATCAGGTTTTGCCACTTCACTCGTGCTGAGTAGTTCATTGACTATAATCCGAGCAATGAATGATACCCTTTGCATCACCTCTATGTACACACACAAAACACTTGCAATTGTTCTAGATACAATGCAAGACCCTCTCCATCTATAAAAGACATACGAATTTTTCCAAGCCAAACCACGTAGCTGCTACACAGCCAAGACCATCTCAGTGCACTACACTAGACTGGAATAAGTTACAGTCCTTGCCCCAACACAGGTGCGTCTCTGTCTCTCTGGATGAAATATGACATGGTTCTCCTCAAACTAAGCTCCTTGCATCACCCAAAGGACAAGTACATCACTTTGCACACCTTCCAGCTACAGACACTCAGGGACAGTCTACACAAGAAATTTATGGCATGGGAGGAGCTCTTTTGGGAGCAAATTTGTCTCTGATGCATAACTAGGGTCTTGCAGTAGGGAGTCATCCGTAACACTCCTAACAGGGATGCCAGGTCTTGCAGCAGCCAGCTCTCTGCACATGAGCAGCAGATGCCTGTGGCCAGAAACTGGCCCAAGTTTCACTGCTGGTGAAGACAAAATGTGGACGTGTGGTGCTGGAACTATAACAGATCACAGTAAATCAAACCCTTGTGCTCGCCTCTTTCAGTCGCCAGCTGGGAACACAGATGTACCCATCGACTCTGTTCTGATGTCTTTGCTGCTGTTAAAAGCCCCACTGATACGCAGAGGTCCACTTGTGTATTAGTGGCGTCATTCAATGTCCCAAAGCACTATTTATTTTTTAAAAACCTTATTTTGCAAAATAATTACTTTATTGCTGATATACGCAGCCAGGATTTATGGACGCTTCTGCTTGGGTAGGAGTAGTATTGGATTCTGCTATCATGATCTTGGAAATGGATCAGGGTGCTGGATGTGTCTCGACTAACAGACCTGGAACCATAATAATTGGTTCTAATACCTTCAGGATTATTTATGTGATTTTAAAACTGCTGCAAGGTAAGCTTTCATGTATTACAATATAGAAATGCTATTCTAAAGTATCACTTTAAAAGTATTTTGAACCTTATAAGATTCAATTCCTTTAAGCAGGATTTTTTTTTGTAGATATAATCCTCAATGAATACTGAATGCTCTTTAAATCAGTTGATTGGGGATTTAATGTTGCAGAGGCAAAAGGAGTTTTAGTCAACAAAATACCTGATAGTATCTGACTGTAAAAGAAGGAGAAGAAGGACACTCTATCTTTGAACTGATCATTCAACAGACTCTCAAAAAAGCCACCATAACTTCTTTTAAAAGAAACTGGTTACTACACATTTTTGTTGGGTTTTTTTGTTTGTTTTGTTGGGGAGGGGGGTTGTGTTGTTGTTTTTTTTCCTGCAGTAAAACATATAATCAATAACATACAAGCAGCCATAGCTAGGGGAATAACTGCTTGTCATAGCTCCTGTAAATGGTAAAGTGATTCTTTCCATTGGGCTGATATTCCACTTTCTCTTGTCACAGGATGTTGCTCCACAGGTACGCCTGGACCATATGGGAACTTGAAGCACAAGAACTGTGTAACTTTTAAATTGAGTGACTGTAGGTTCTTTCCTCATATGTCCTGGTACAGGAGAAGTGTTCAGGAGCTATACTAAGTGAAAAAGAAATAGAAGAAATGATATGTTTGGTACAGATCGTTTTTCTAATGAATGGTTCGTCTCGTATGTGAGCCAAGATACAGATCTGGGATTGCAGGAATGTGTGCAAAGTCATGCCCTGCCAGGACTCTGGGAATTGCAGCATGGAACCTAGTTTATTGTCCTCATTTGGAGCCAAAACGGACCTTAGACAGGAACACAAGCAAGAAGAGGGGTTTAAAAACAATTACACAGCTCTGGTCCTTCAAACACTTGTTCACAAAATTAACATCATTCACATGAGTGATCCCATTAAATCTACAGCATTATCTATTGCCCACAAAATGAAAGCCCATAAACCATTTGACTATCTCTGAGGGATTTTTTTTAATCTATGCACCCTGGGACAAACTAAGAATGACATGGCTCTGAATTCATTACTCCTCTGTACCTTTTCTCATCACCTTTCTCACGTAGACAAATGCTCGTGTTTACAGGATCAAGTTCTAAATTGAAAACATTCACTGCCAACCCATGCAGCTCCCATACAGCGACCAGTGCCTGTACTACGTGATATTAACAAAACCAGAGAGCTTGTGGCAAAATGTTTCAATGACACTTTAAGAAACAAAACACGATGAATGTCACATATTGCCACCATCCTGAGATTGTGCTTTGCTACAATTAAACCAATAGTCAGGAGTTTCAGAATTTCCCAAATAAATGCTATTTTGTATTTCAAAAAAATGCTTACTCAAAATTCAGAAATGTAGCAGTCACTGTGTGAAAAATCACTTTCTTTTCTCCCCAAGTGTAAAATATTTCTCTATTGTAATAATGCAATTTAATGCTCACAAAATCACATCAGACCAAATCCAACACCGAACTGCTGAGATATACACAAGTTGTTTCCTTAGGATCATCACCCTGGAATTAAAACAATAAAATATGTTATTGATATTTCTCATATAGTAGGAAAACTGCTAGCTATATTCAAAATGAACCAATAGCTCAGTACTCCATGTATGTATTTCACCTTCTACATCGGCTTTTTCAGACTGGGAGTGACATTTATTATACAGTACCATAGGCTCACAACATTCTCCTAGGTAAGCTGGACTGCTAGTGCCAGATCTAGCTTGAGCATCTGCTCTTTTTTCGAGGGGAACTCTGTCATCTGAATGCCCCTCAGAACTGCTCACGCTTAATCCCACCCTTTTCAGGCTTCCTAAGATAACCAAGGAACACATGGGACACATCCACTGCTAAGCTGAATATGGATACATTCTAAATTATATTATCTTAATCATATTTTGAAATAGGTAAAGATTGAAATTATTCTGTTTCTTCAACAGTCTAGTTCTGCTGTGAAAAAACAAAACCAAACAACACCCTTCTAAATGTATAAATATTTTCTCATTTGATTTGAAATCTAACATGAATTTTGCTCTGATTTAATTTTATTTTTCTATTCCAGTGGGTTTTACCTAAGACAGAGACTTACCTCTACCTGTTTCATGATTGACATTATTCTTAAACTTAGTTTAGCGTTGGAACACGTGAGCAAAGTGTATGCTTAAAATCTATGCTGCATAGGTACTAAAGCAGAAAACCTTTCAACGCTGTATGCATCTAACAACTTTATGCTGGACAGTATTTGCCTAAGTCAAGGATAGGCTGAAATTTGGCTGCCTGACAGGAATCCAGAAGTGTCCTTATTTTCAAAATGTGGTATCAGTATCTCGACGTAATTAAAAGTGAAGTGTGGGGCAGTTTGTATTTCTCTAGCTACATTGAGACATCACTAACATAAAAGAATTCCAGCAGAATTTAAGCTCATGTTGGTATCCTACTGTTATAAATAGGTTATTTATAACAATTATATTTGTAAATAGGTTATTTATAACAGTATTTATAACTTATTTGGATTGACAGCAACTTTCGATATTAAAAAAAAAGATCACATGCTGACAGTATGGAAGAAAATTATTCTCTTTGGTGGTAATTACAGAGCAAGTGTGCAGGCAGCCCCCTGTTTTACAGGATGCTGCCCTGATAGCTCCACCTCAAGCAGCACTGCTGCGGTCTCTGTCAGAAACAGATGGCTTTTCATCATCTGGCTGGAATTTAAAAGCCCAGACCAAATTTTTACTTTTGAGGTAAAAGGCCTTCACACTTAGTTGAAGGTTCAGCAGTTCTTACTCCCTAAGCACCAGCACACCTCTGCTAAAGCTCTCCTCCTTCAGTCCTTCTGCTTGGACAATTGAGCAGGCTCAGGGAGTCTCAATTTCGTTCTTACTTTCTATGTTTTTTTTCTGTTGACTGACTCCTCAGAGCAGCTGCTTAGTGTTTCCGTGGTGTATGTCAGAAGAACACATGCTCATCTTCCCTGCTGTCTCTTTCTAGCAAGCAGAAAACCTGACGGATTCTTGGTCAAGACAAAATTTGCATTTAAACCAGGCTTCTGGGCAATCAAATTTTTGCCAGTCTGATTAATTTATCATCTGGCATTTTTTTCTAATCAGATTTTTCTGTCTATTTTTAAATATGAATCAGGCCATTTCCCCTCCTTGAACCTATGTTTACTTGAAGCTAATGACATGCCCTTCAGGCTTATCAGGTTAAACCAATGAACAAACAATACTTCTTCGGCTGCAGGACCATAGCAAAAATGATTCTGTAATTTAATACTAAATAATAAAGATCATTATTTTAATTACATTTCAAGATTTTGCTGATGTCTTATTTTCCATTTTAGCATCTGTGATAGGTATGCATCTACTTTAATGAAGACATGTGCATCTCTGTTGAGTGTAATCATAGAATCATAGAATGGTTTGGGTTGGAAGGGACCTCAAAGATCATCTAGTTCCAACCCCCCTGCCAGGGGCAGGGACATCCTCCACTAGACCAGGCTGCCCAAAGCCCCATCCAACCTGGCCTTGAACTCTTCCAGGGATGGGGCCTCCACAGCTTCTCTGGGCAACCTGTTCCAGTGCCTCACCACTCTCACAGGAAAGAATTTCTTCCTAATGTCCAATCTAAATATCCCCTCTTTTAGTTTATATCCATTCTCCCTTCTCCTATCACTACATTCCCTGATAAACAGCCCCTCTCCATCATCTTTTCTGCAGGTTCCCTTTAGGTACTGGAAGGCTGCAATTAGGTCTCCCAGGAGCTTTCTCTTCTCCAGGCTGAACAAGCCCAACTCCCTCAGACTGTCCTCGTAGCAGAGGTGCTCCAGCCCTCTGATCAGCTTTGGAGTCCTCCTCTGGACTCGCTCCAGCAGCTCCACATCTTTCCTGTACTGCGGGTCCCAGAGCTGGACGCAATCATAAAGGTGCAGGAGCGGCTTTTAAGGCAGATGGAGTTTCCCACATTATTCATCTACAGCTCTACAGGGCTCTCACAACTCACAATTCCCTCTACCAAATAAGCAAAGTTCACCTTCACAATGGCAAGGATGGTGTTCAGGAGCAATATTGCCAAAATGATTGATTGGGATGCAGTTATGCTCTCCCTATACTGTTGCAGAAACTGCTACCTGCTTGAAATATTGGTGCTTGCAGAAGAGCAGCTTCCTTCACTTCTTATTTACAGCAGCAAACTTCCGTGTCCCAGTAACATGTGAGGGAAGTTCTGCCTGAGACTTCTGTGGGCACCCAGTAGGGTAAGGAACCTTCTGCTACTCACTAACAGGGAAGAGCAGGGAGCAGGGAGAACATAAAAGGGAAATTGAAAAGGGAAGGGAGATTGTTCAATTTTTAGAAAAGGTCATCTTCAGTGAAATATAGTCATTACAGAATTTCAATTATCTCTAATAGTTGATAATAGTAGCAGAACAGTGGCTTATACTGAAAGCATTTAATTTCCTCAGGCTAACTTTTCACTTTGTAAATATAAGTGATTAACATAGTGGAGAAAAATCTTAGGGCAGCACAACTTATTCTGATGGTTGCTTTTTCTTTAAAGCTTATTTTGCAAATTTGGCCACAGAAGTGATTTTCAGTCTGTCAAGCACGGGCAGCATTTAATTAACCCACACAGATGCTTAAACATTTTTGTGGCTTCTATCTGCTCCTCTTTAGATTAAATATTCATAAAGAGCTGCCTTTCATTTTCTTAGCTGGTTTAGTTACTACAATTAAAATTACACGGTATGTCTCCAGTGATCTATCCTATAGGAAGAATAAATACAATGGAAACCGCAGGGTATAAACAGCTTAGCCACTAAGAAAAATACATTATGTATTTCTTAACCTTTCCAATATGCTGCAACTTTTTACAAGCAAAAAAGCGTACCTCAGCCACATGAAACGGCATATACCTCCTCCGAGGTAATCTCCTGCCATGGGCTAGGAGAGCGGATTCACTAGCTGGCTTCTAGGTCTCTTCTCACACGTTTTATAATATTCTAATAATATATGAAAGCAGTTTCTTTTTCTATTTCTTCAAATAAACTGAATGAAATTGTGCCTTCTTGGAACTAGCAATTTGTTAGTTTAAAATCTTAGCAGTCTCTGACAGTAAACCAAGTGTGAATGTATCTATGATATTTTCAAATACTTTTCAGAATCTAGCCAGAAGAAAAGCCCTTAGCTTTTGAACTTAAAATTTCTGGCTTGAGCAAGATGATGCTATTTCAATTTATGTAATTTTAATTTATTTAACGTGACTAGAACAGTCATGAGATTACATCAGTCCAATTAAAGCGTACGGTATACGACGGTAGTTCTACCATACATTTCACTTATTGTTATATTAACTTAAGGCCCCTGGAAAAATAGTTCTGTGAAAGGCAAATCTGATGACAGTATTGTGACCTGGGGAATCTCTGAGCTTAAAAGATGAAGAAGTATTTATACAAATAGGTCTTACTTTGTCAACAGGGCAAATCAAGACGGAAAACATGCAGACAAATCTTTTCAAAGTCAGCTGTAATCTGTACGCAGTAAACTGGCTCCGGGCCAGAGGCCAGACTCTGTGCTGCGTTTCTCGCAGGCAATACGCAGACGGTAGTGGTCCAAGGGGGATGGGACAGTTAGAAAGGGGAGAGGAATGGGAATGACACTTCATCCTATATTTGTAACTCCCAGATTCTGAGCTGCCTCAAGGTAAAACCCTCAGCGAGCTCTGCTGTAGTGTATGGCAGCTTCCTCACTGCTGTCCATCCACAAGCTGTTCCTCAGCCCAGGGCTGCGAGAGCATACTGCTCTAAACTTCTCTTTACCCAACAAAAAGGAACAAGGGTGCATGTGCGTGCTGCTCCTTCATGGGGCAATCTTAATCCTTGCTTTGCCCTCTGTACACATCTGGAAAGGCTGTGCCAGGATTAGGTGTCTTCTCTTGTGGGTCATAGTATGTGACTGCTTTTAATAACACAGTTCACAAAGGAGGCTGGTTCATGGGAACTGACACCAAACCAAACAGAGGTTGGTAGAGGCACCCATCTGAGATAAGGAGACATGGTGGTAACGCGTATTTAGTTATGCTCCCCATCTAAAGTTCACAATTACAGAACATTTCTCAGCTCTGTGATACGTTATATTTATTCACAAAACTCCAACCTTTGACTTGTTTATGAACACAAATTTAATTGAGTGTAAGGTAGAAATGCCTCTCTAAGGAAGAACAGACCCACACTGTTCACAAAAACAAGTTTCCCCTTGACACATTACTTAAAGACATTTTATGTGGTAAGAACGTGACCTACCTTTTTAGTCTGATTCACATTTACCAAACTGCAACTTCAAAATGCCTTTGCCATGAAGTTGAAGGATCTGATTGTATTCTTTGGGCATTGCGTGGAAACCTGGTTTAGGCAGCTGGTTGTCGTAATAGTGGTGGCTGATTGGCATCTTCTCTGTGGATTTTGAGAAAGGCCAGAAGCCGTAGAGCTTCACATTCTCACACAGCTCAAGAGCAGCACTAGTGATCATCAAACCAGACGACAGCCGGTAGGCTTTCACACCCTTAGTTCTCCAGAACTGGGCGAGACTTTTCAGATAGGTGGGATGAAAAAATATTGCCCTCTGGGTCGCTTTGGACTCTTGCAGAGTGTGATATACTTTGAAAGAACTGGCTGTGTTGCTTCTGAAGGAAAATGCTGGCAGTAAAAGGAAAGCATCTCCATAGACAGCAATGTTCTCCAGAAATTCTGTTTTCTTTTCATTTAGTTTGTTGTATCTGCAAATTATAGCATTTTAGGAAAGCAGTGAATGGAATGTACTACTGATATAAATATTACAGAACAAACCAGCACAACTGCACTTGCATGTATGAGTTATAAACTCTGCTGCCCCAGTTCAGCATGTCTACATTGCAAATTTATACCAACCTGTTATACGTTGTCTACGTGCAGTTATGAAAAATCTGGCTTTTTTATATAATACGAACACACTTCACAGGATTGAATTTGCAACACGAGAGCTACTGAAGCAGATCAAATTCACTGCTAATGAGACCAAGTCCTGCTTACAGAATTGATCGATTCAAGAAATTTCAAAGGAGAATAAAAAAATAGAATAGAATAGAATAGAATAGAATCATTAAGGTTGGAAGTGACCTCAAGGATCATCTAGTCCAACCATCCCCCCACCACCTATTACCCACTAAACTACGTCCCTAAGTACCACATCTAACCTTTCCTTAAACACCCTCAGGGACGGTGACTCCATCACCTCCCTGGGCAACCCGTTCCAATGTCCGACCACCCTTTCCGAGAAGAACTTTCTCCTCATCTCCAACCTGAACCTTCCCTGGCGCAATAATAATTATATTTATACTTTCTCTGTTTAAAAATACATACACTATGATATGTACTCCTTGTGTTTGTGAAATGTGTTTCTTACATCAATAGGTATACAATAACCTCTCTTCAAAACCTGGGTGTCTGCCCTGTGTGGATAACAGGTACGCATGTGAGCAGTCTTGGAGTGTCGGAGAGTAATGTGTGCCCAAGTTTTGCAGGGTCTGAGATGCTTTTGATATACTTTTAGAATAGCTGAAAATATAGGCATGTCTATCTCCTTTGACTGCAAAGGGAACACATGGAGGTCTGTAAAGACTCAGAGATTTAACTACACAATTTAAGATAATTTATTCCCAACAACCAGCAAAGAGACTTAGTTCTGTCCACTGGATAATTCTGTGCTCCCAAATATTGAATAGTAAGGTTCCAGAGTTATCCAAGAAGTGATACAAGACACAAGGGGTAACTCAACTCCTTTGCTCTACAGATCTGAGTTGTCTGAATCACCTGAACACATGGCGATTGCACCCACTTTGGGATTCAAAGCACTGAGTCCTCTTTTGTAGTTAGTTATCTATCTGAGTAGTGTGCTTTCACCTTTTAAGGGCCACCAGAGCTCACTTTTCACCAATGGCTCCAGCAGAAACTGGAAAACTTGGTTTCATTTCTCTTCACAACTTGAGTAGGTTCAAACCCTCTTCTCATGCAGCACTTCAAGACAGAGGACAGCAGCCACTGCCATTTTCATTCAAAACCCTCATGGAAGAGTTATCAGTTACCTCTTGCACAACTCAACTCATGCAAGGAGTGATACCCCTTCTCAGCCTGAAGGGGTTTAAACTTACAGCTTCTGCTCCCCAGAAAAGTGCCATTACCACCAGACTCTGCAACAAAATGAATGAGAAAGACTCAGCCTGTCCTGTTGACCCTGGGCGCCAGTGCATGCAAGAGCCGCACCGCCAAAACAAGCAAGAAACGCCTGAGCCTAGGTCTGGGAAAAGTGGTTGAAGGGTGAACTTCTGGCCTCTACTCCAAGAATTTTCTCTATTTCTACTCAGTGGGAAGTACATAAAGAGCCTTCAGGACAGAATTCAGATCTCTGTTCTTCCTTAGCTGGAAGTCGGAACAGCTCGATCTCATTTTGTTTTCTTTTCCAGCTCTGCCACTGTAAGGTGCAGTGCAGCCCCATTAGGACACATAAGAACTGGGCTTCTTTCCTCCAAGAGACTTCACCTACATTGTACACCCTGACAGACACAGTTCAAAAGCTGATTAACCTTAACAATAATAGCATCAGACTAACCCAGCACCCAAACACAGAATTAGAAATTAAAGAGAATACAGTCAGAATAGGTCTTCCGAGAGAAGAAACAAACTTAGTTCCGCTAAATGGTGCCAAGTTGCTTCTTGCTCCTCCCTCAAAAGCATTTACAGTGTTCTCTGAATATTTAAATAATTAATTTCTTTAAATCCTAAAGTCCTCACATAATCTCATTTCGTCCTCACACAGGTTTAGCTCCTGTACCCTTCAGTGTAACTCCCATTAATTCTTGTGTGGCTTAATTTGGCTAAAAAGTAACTGCATCTCTGGAAGAACACTTTGATCAAGCCCAGAAAAATCGTGCATCAGGTCAGCAGTCACCAATGATGCTGAGTCACTGGACAAAGTTTTTCTTCCTCATATTCTTGTGCAGCCCTGCTAACATCAATGAGCTCAAACTATTTTGGGGGAAGCAATAATTCATCTTCATTTAAGTCAAAAAGGGCTGTGTAAGCATCAAGGTAGTTAGTACCCACTGCAAAAAATCAAGTTCTATCCTTGAATCAATGACAAATACCTGTTACTTATTTCTATGCTCACTGTACTTTTTCCTTTAAAGGGGAG
>VWZZ01003270.1:432314-462564 GCA_013399095.1 Psophia crepitans
TTTAAAGGGGAGGGGGCGGGGGGGGGGGAAGGTTTGCCTGATATCTATTTGACAAATACAGATATGACAGACAATAAGATACAGTAAGATCAGTAAGCAGTAAATAACATGCCACAGCAGCCCTTTTCATAGATAAGCTGCAGTTCCAGCCTGCTGAAGATGTCAGATTAGTCAGCCTGGCCTTATTAGATTTTCTTTTCATCAAGAAAGTGAAAAAAAACCCCAAACTTTCCTGAGAAAAAAGTGTGTGAGCAGCTTTTGCATGGATTGAGAAAATGGATTACAGAAATTGGGCCTCCATTCACGAAATAGCCTTCATCAGGACAGTCTCTAAGCACACTACCTAAGAACATGTGCTTACAGTCCTACTGAGAGGGTTGGACACATATAACCAAGTTTTCCTGATTTGTGATTACAATTCCTTCCTTATTTTGGGGGTCATGAGGCTCATGGGGTGAGTAGGAAGAAGAGTCTTGCGCTTGCAATCATCAATTTTAGTCTGTTATACATTGTCACTGGTGCCAATTGAGGCATTTTCTAATCTGGGTATTGCTGACTCCTTTCTACTTCAAAAAAGGCCAGTTTTAGCAGATTTCCATTTAGACTGGTACATATTTTACATGGGAACTAAGACTTAATGAAGGAATCTGCATGCACTGTTCTCTATGCTGGTATCCCAACGGATTTCCAACAAAATCTGAATCATGTCAAACAATTACACAGTACTGCACCGAAAGAGATTTGCAGTAGTACTTACTTCTGAGCTATGATACTCGGATTAACAGTCACAAGGTTTGTTTTATTGCCAACGTCTTTGCTAATGCTTCCTGTGGTTGGAGGGAGGTTACACCTGAAATTGAGAAACGTTTACTGAAACAGATGAGCACCAGAAATGCTTTACAGTTGTTATTTGCAAATTCCTCTCTTGTGCAATGACACTTTCACGTCAGGTCCCAGGGATCTCTAAGCACTTTACAAATATTAAATAAGGCTTACAGCACTTCTAGTAAAAATATTTAATCTGCTGTACAGATGGTTAAAATAGGACACAGAGAGCTCATTTTCATAAATCATCTCACAAATCAGGAGCACAGTTAAAATCCCAGAAGGAGCCAGTCTATGAATGCCCTATGTTAGCTGCTGGGAAATATTGCTGGTCTTGCAGAAACAATGCATTTCTTCTGAAAGTCTTCTATTATTTTCTGGTTTAAAACAGTGTGATTGATACCAGTCTCTCAGCTTGCACAGTAATGTTGACATCTGTTTCATGAGACAACAGTATAATTTGCCCAATTCCAGAAACAGTAGCAACCTTTTCTGTGAAAGGTAAGGTCAGTCACATAGTAAATTTAGCATCTTAGGATGCAGATTTCCCATTTTTATTAAGACAGTTATCTAACTGGAAAGGCTTTTTTCTTAAATTAATATAATTTGAAAAGCCCAAATATTAATCAAAAGCAGGAAAGGAAACAGAATCCAGCAGCCTGTGTGATTGCACATCACTGAGAGAACTTCCACTTAGTTACTCTGTTCCCTTGCAGGAACTACAAAATGTGAGTCACATACTGAGAGGCCAAATTGTGCTCCGAGTATGCCTGGTTTTCTCCACAATCTATTGAGGCAGCTGAAAAAAAACTTCTTTAAATTAGTTGCCTGGTTTTTTAGATGGCAAATAGAAGGTGAGACAAATACCTGGGCAGTTAAATAACTGCAATAGTTAGCCAACCTAAGGCTAAGTAAACGCTTTGTTAAACCAGAGGTAAAGGTAAACATGTGACATTTAATACTAGCCTTTCCTATTTCAGTTTCAGGGTTTTCTTTATTCTCTTCTGATGAAAGAGAAAAAAAAAAAAGGGAAAAAAGTTCCCTCTCCTAAAGGATGTTAAATGAACAGAGATTTCAGGTTCTCAGATAATCACGTTTCACATCACTGGCGAGGTATCTTTGCAATCATAGATCATATGTGTATCCATATAGTGCTCTCTTCACTTAGGAAGCAGCATTCTGAAACCTGCAGTATCCTCAGAGAGGTAGAATTAAGGAATTGTCAAGATTCTTCCTCATTGCTACAAGCTGACATTGGCATGCTTCCAGACCTGCCAAGTTTCCAGAAACGTTCGAAACCTTTGGTAAGATGAAGCAGCTCTTACCTAAACACGAAGTCAGAACGATCAATTTCAGCTCCGCAGCTGGAATTTTTCAGAATGCCTCCATTTCCAACCACAGCACAGGTTTTGAAGGGATAGACTGAAAGAGGAGAGGACTGCAAACAAATAGAAAGACACAGCCAATGTCTTATAAATCTTTTGATTGTTTCTTTGCATCTTTAGTCATTTGTCCTTGCAGGTTTAATCCGGTAAATCCCGGTGAAAGCATTCCCCATTTAGCAGACAGGGTTGCCAGGCCTGGAGAGCCAATAGCCAAAAATAGGCACCAACAGACTGAGAACTGCTAGTTTTGTTGTCAGTACTTTGAGGGAACCACACTGGATTGTCAAAATTGGATTAATATCTTTTAAACACACTTAACACAGAAATTATCTAATAGTGGACTGAATTCTTGACAAGCTAAGGCACTAACTTGTACTGAATGTAGTTTAAATTCACCTATTTTCCTTTCCACTGTAACAGACCAGAGGCTGTCACAGTCATTGACTCTGTCAGCTAATAGCAGGTAACCTTGTAAATGCTCATTACTGTGTCATCACACAATTACGTTTGATGTAAAATAACGAATTTAGGGGAACCTGAAGATGCTGTAAAGGATAATCATGTGCCCTGGCTTAACTCATGGTGACTGTGACAGCTCACTGAAGAGGTTACTGTTTCTGGCTACACCTTTTCTACTGTTCTTGTCAGAGGTTGCTGTCGTGCAGTGGAAAGCTGAATGTGAGCTAAGCCCATCCACCTGTGAACCAGCCCAGACCACAACCTAGCAAATTAATGTAATTTGTTGGCTGTTTCAGTTGACATTAATATGGTTGGCTGTCATCCCAGGGTCTCGCAAATATCTCGTCCATCTCGTTCAGCCTCTCCTGCTGTGGGAGCCCTCACATTCAACAGGGAGGCCAACAGCTGGGCTACTTTGACAGCGGAAACTGAACCCATTTGTAAAACTGAGTCAAAACTTGTTTACACAAAACCTTATCCCTCCTCCTTCTCTCATCGGCTTGTCCAAAGAGAAGCGGGAAGGGACACGGCTATGAACAAGGCAAAAAGTACAGGGAAAGTGGCAGACACTACATTGCCTGGCAATATATTACGAAACAACATATTCAAACATTTTGTTCAACTTTGAAAAGACAACAGGAGAACACAAAGGCTAGACAACTCTGGCTAGCCACGCACATAAAACACACTACTTTTTTCTTTCACTCAGTTTAAATTTGGAACCACTGTAACCTCTATTGCCATGAAGTTTTTAGTGAGTCACAGCAGCATTAGAAAGGACTAGGCTCATGGTCGCTGGGATCTCAGAAATCAAGAATGACAGAGTCGGGTAAAAGAGCTCCCATGTGCTCTTACTTTCAAGAAATTATGTGCATCTCTGTGGTCCTCTTTGTCTGGTCTCCAGAGATTATATGTCTATTATAAGCCCTGAGCTACAAAATCTGATTCCTTCGCTCAGCCTGTGTTTCTGGCTGCAAAGGCCCCATCCCAGTGGGCAACAGAGCTGGTGAAAGGGCTGGAAGGAACATCCTCTGAGGAGCAGCTGAGGACTTTGAGCTTGACTAGTTCGGAGAAAAGGAGGCTGAGGGGTGACCTCATCGCTCTCTGCAGCTTCCTAAGGAGGGGATGTGGAGAGGGAGGTGATGATCTCTCCCTGGGAACCAGTGACAGGACACTTGGGAATGGTTCAAAGCTGCACCAGGGGAGGTTCAGACTGGACATTAGCAAGCATTTCTTTACTGAGAGGGTGGTCAGACACTAGAACAGGCTTCCTAGAGAGGTGGTCAATGCCCCAAGCCTGTCAGTGTTTAAGAGGCATTTGGATAATGGCCTTAACAACATGCTTTAACTCTTGGTCAGCCCTGAATTGGTCAGGTAGTTGGACTAGATGGTCACTGCAGGTTTCTTCCAACTGAAATTCGATTTCTATTCTATTCCATTCCATTCCATGCTATGCTATGCTATGCTATGCTATGCTATGCTATGCTATTCTATTCCATTCCATTCCATTCCATTCCATTCTATTCCATTCTATCCTATATCAGGTTTACCACCAAAATACCCTTATATGAACCAAGCCTGCACCAGAAATACGAGGAATATGAAATGTTGGTTCCAGACTCAAATGCCTTTGAAAATGGGAATGGGAAAAGCAAGGCAGATGTTCTCAGAGGATTCACTCCTGAACTCAGCTGGCTGCCAAGCCAGGCTGTAACTCTACCTGCAGTCTGATGTATGGTACCCTGCCCATGCCTCCACCACTGCAGAGGAAGGTGAAAAAAAAGGTTTTACAAGGTGAATGAAGAAGGTCATATGGGGAGGTGAAGGGACTCTTCCAGAGGAATCAAACAAAGCAGCTCTATTACTACCAAAAATATATGTGATACTGCAATTATAATAACAGGTAAAGATACAGTTCTTACCACAGGCAGCATCTTAAAAATGTCCTCTGTAATGAGGATGGTCCTTTTACTGTCCACTTCGTAACTCATGTTACTTCCCAACGGGGTGTTGTTTTGAGAAGCAATGAAATTGTGAACTGCATCACAGCAGGAAGCTAACTCTGACCTGCAAAAAACCCAAACAAAACCTGCTTAAAGACAGGAAAATAAGTAGGAAAGCAGTGGTAGAGAACTAGATGAATGAAAACCAGTTCTAATTCACTAAGCAACAAAAGGCTACGTGAACCCTCTATAATGTCATTTCCCTCGACTTGCTTTGCAGAGCAAGGCCATTTTCACAGCAGATGTTCAGAAACTGATCAGACCAAGAACTCCTTTTCTTATCCTGTTTTTCTCTCTTGGTCTCTTCTTTCTCACCCAGAAAAAGTTGTAATCGGTTTTCTCCTTATTATTAATTGCTAAGATTACTATAGAAACACCGAGAGACTTCAGTCCCCAATGAATTAACAATGTGATTTCAATCAACACAGAATGAGTGATTGTAAGAAACTAGAAGGCTGTAGAAAGAACGAACCAAGGAGATGACAGGAATGGTGATGGGAAGTACTGGCTATATAGTACTTAGTGAACAGCTAGATGGTTCCAAGCCAATTAATTAATAATTCCTTTCTGCAACTGTTCAGCATGGTTTTCCTGTGCACAATATCACAGATGTTAAATAAATTACATCACAACTTGCAAATAAAGAAGATGGATATCTTTGTGGTAGACACAGACGGCCTAGCGGCTCCCCGTAACACCTAGCAGAAGTCCTTAAATAGAAGACTGCAAGGGATTCACTCAAACTTTATGTAGGAATGAAGGCTATCACCCATCTAGCAATTCCTGTTACCTCCAAACTTATAAAAATATTATTTGTGTAAACATCCCATATTATTAACAGTGAAATGCAATGAAAAGCCCCATCAGACATGAAACACTATAATTAATTCTACTTTAGGGAATTATTTTCAGACTGTAAGACTGAAATATATATGGCCAGCCATTCTCTGTCAATTGGTAGGACATAGCTATCTCATTACGTGAGATACTAAGAGAACTACTAACCATTTAGAGAATAAAATCCATTGATAACAGAATCCCTTGGAATTTTGAAGAAGATAACACAGCAGGGGAAACTTAACAATTCCTATCCAAACAATGAAAGTTAATTGTGAAGAAAAAAAAACATTACTCTTACAGCCAGAGGAAAAGTTTTATTTTGTACTTTTTCAGTGAGTGGGGTAAACCAAAACATTGGAACTAGTTAAACAATCAGGTCAAACTGAAAGTAAGATGACTTTGATAAGGTAAGACATAGCTCAGAGAAGTTGCTTGATTTGACTTTATCAACAATGTACACAGAGTAAATATTCTAATAATAATATAACAGTATTTCTGATGGAGACGAGGCATAGTCCAGCACATGGAAGAACCCAAGGATTGTGTCCCACTCCCTGTTCCTTAGGAAGCAGCCATTCCTCAATGCTCCCTGGCAATCACATGGAGATTGGGAATCAAAAAAACTGTAATTTTGATTTCTTTGATTTTTTTCTTAAAGCTAAATGAAGCAGGCCTAAATATTATCTGTGTCAACCACAGGATGTTCAGAGGAGAAGAAACAGTACAAGAATATTCTTGCCCAGCTTTAGTAAAACAGTTGTTTTGTGTGTGATGACTACCAGAACCTGAAAAAGCAGACTGATGATAGATAACATTCATTAATACAGATGACACGTTTTTGCTTTTTATTACTCATTCCACAAGAATGAGTGCTTCAATAAAAGCAGAAACAGTCTGGAAGAAAAACAGATAGCAGAATTAATAGGAAAGTAATAGTTTAAATTAATATTATAGATCCACTGAGGAAGTAAAACAGAGTCAGGCTAGTTCAGAAACACAGTGAGAACAAGAGATTACATATTGATAAATGATATATATATTCATATGTTACCTAAGAGCATATGTGCTAAAAAATTGCAGGTAATAATAGAAAACTCTTACTGAGATCAAATCATGACACAGAACCCCACCACGCCGAAGCATCCATGCACAGAGCTCCGGCGGGAAGGCGTGTAACCTGCAGAAGGTAATACCCACTGACGACACATTCAGCGATCTCTTCATACAGGATTTTGTACAAGCTGTGACACATGGTACCTCTGCAACTGACAGCAAACAATGAGGAAGGGGTAGAGATGGGCAGTTCAAGCAATCTATTACTGCAGTCATCATCATACATTAATGTCACATGTGGTCTCTGTCATAAGGTAATGACACCCTAGAGACCATGTACTTCATAAGATTATGACATATATCCTACAAGCCCCTTCTTTTAACAGGTGCAACACGTAAGGTGTTGCAAATCCAAGACAAAATTTTAACTCGTGTATCATGTCACCTGAGGAGAGAGAAATTGTTAAAATCTACCATACAAAGAAGTTCCTAACCAAACGATGGGAAAAAAGACAAAGGTCAGAACCTTAACAGCACCAAGTGGTACTACCTTAGAGTCAAACTTGGCATGTTCTTTGGAAGGGTAGAAAGTGTCCTACACTGTCTGTTGTGACTGGGAGAAGACACTGAGATATGCGGGCAGCTCCTGGAAGATGGGATGTTACCACACAGGCTGAGCATCCACTTCAGATATATGTAAAAATGTGGATGTAGCTTATGGTAAAAAGGAAGTTCCAGCTGTGAACAGAGCTGCTAGACTTGGAGGATGCCCTAAAAGAAAGTGTTTTGATGATCCAGTCACAGCACTAGAAGTCCAGAGTGAAGGACGCCAGAGTCAAAGTACCCAAGTTTTGTAGAGCCCTAGGTTTGGAAAGTATTTCCTCTGGAGTACAGGTCGGTACTGGTACCTTCATATTTGGAGGAAGCCTTCTCTCCAACATTGCTCCTGCAAGCAGCTGGAAGCAGAGTGAGACCTAAGAGCTATTTTTACATCCTGAGGTGTGACATCAATCTCAGATATTTCTTAGGCGAAGATAAGCAGAAAGGGAGTTGACTGCGTTACCTGGAAATTTCACTTGCAACAACTAAGGAACAAAATTAGTACCTGGAGAAAGACTACACCACTTGGACTGGTAATAAATACCTCATAAAACTGAGTAAGTACAGTCATGATAGTCTTAATAAATAAACTAACTGGAGTGCCACATTTGTCTGTGAAATTTTGTTGAAATTAGACAACACAGAGACATTGTTGCACTGGAGAATGGTTTTTGTTCCTCAGCAGACCCTTTAGCTGAATTTGGTCCTTTGTGGACCAAGGACACTGGACCCATTTTTGTATTGAGGTCAGCTGGGATGGAATTCTGAGCCCACATGGCATCCAGATAATTTCTTCAGGTTTGCGACTGCTGAGAACTGAAGAAAATCCTGGGTTCTGAAGCACGTTGTCGAAGTACTGAGTACAAAGGAAAAAAGTTGGTTTTGAACAGCTACGCAGTTAGTCCACACTGAACTGTGGGCAGTAACGGAGGACTGCTGCCTTGACTGTACACGTTTCCAAACCCTTCTGCATAACACAAACACTTCACATGAGTAGTCCACTCGATCTAGTGGAAGTCAGTAAGTATCCGCAGGATCGAAATATGCTGATGTAGTTTCTTTGCAGCTCCTTTAGTAGCTCTGTAGCCAAGAAGCTCAGTCTGAACTACTGTATCCCTCCTAGCAGCAAAATTAATTAGCTCAGCTTGGTTCTGCACTAATATGAATATATGCATTTCAGCTGGTACGGCACTTGCGTACAAGCTGCGCATGCCTGCTGACAAGGCATGGTATGCACACATCCTGAAGAGACTGCAAACAGCTCAACATCTTCCTCCCAACAGCTCGCTTTGAAACAGCCAAAAGCACTAAAGCAGCCAACGGTTAGTGAAGGGCTGGTAGAGTTTCTCGGCAGGTCCAAAAGCCAGCACTGAGTTGAATTATCCCGAGCTGTTCTGAGTTGAATGGGAAGGATCTATAATAAGGGTGAAATTTATCTTTATGCAAAGATCTTCTGCAGAGTTTAAAAACTGCCCACCCCTCCAAAATACTGATACAAGCAGCAAGAGGACCTTTGATTCATCCTCCTGCAGTAAGTAGAGTGGTTTTTATGCAGAACATCTTCTTTCATCAGAAATGCTTAGCTAAAGCCATTTTGTTCTATTTTTAAAAATATTTTATTCTGATACATATCTGGTATGAAAAGGCACTTGCTTCTGCACCAAAACTTTACACAGGCTTGTGTAAAGTTCTGACACCCTCGTGTCGTGGGACACAGGAAAGAGCACACACCATTGGAATTGCCTGCTCCAGCCCAGAGCTGGACCACTGGGCCAACACAGTTAACCATGACCCTCAGGGGGTTGCAGTACCCCCGGGGGGATGTAAGACTGCAGGATCTGACAAAACTGTCTGAACTTAATGGTATTTCTTTTGTGTAGACTACATTTCAGTGTGACACCAGTGCGTGTAGACCTGGGGCCACGGGGTACTCTTCATGGCTGAGGACAGTGTGAAACATTTCACTGTCATTATACATTGGATTAAATTGAGGTGGGAGGAGGGGAAAAGTGGATGGGGATGGACCTGCGAAAGTATCAAAACATGCAAAACATTATTCTAAATAGCAGATGCTCAGCTGTCCTCTAAGGCCACAGCGGATGGTGAGGAAAGTCATCTTAATTTGCACTAAAGAAAGCTTAAGTTCAGTATTAGAAAGCAAGCTAAAACAGACTGTCTAGGCAAGATGAATTTCAACGACTGGGGATTTTTGATAGATATCTGGCCAAACGTCTTTCAGTAATGGTCTAAGTCACCTTGATTCTAAATCACCTTTCACAAACATCTGTACAAGCGGCTGTTTGTTTGCAAAAACAGTGTCCTATCAGTCCTGTAATAAAGCACTTGCACACTACCAGCCATGCTCACACAGTATCTCTTTGTGGATCTTCAGTTACCCAGAACACATAAACACCACATAAAAGAGATAGCCAAAGACAAAAGACTAGCAAATATTTCACACCATAGTTTGTAATATCATTTGAATAAAGGACAAAGTACTCCAAGCAACAAAAGTGTCAGAAATATACTGATAATAATCAGAAAAAGTCTCTGCTTGCCTCATACCTTGTTTTAATAACTCACCTAGCTTGGGTATTTGTAGTTATTAGTTCCTGTGAGCTACTGCAGTGTACGTGTGAAGACAACAAAGACTTCGAGGTTTCATACTGAAGAGATTGTCATGACAGTACAGAGAACAACTCACAAAGAATTCCACTATATAACAGCAAAATTTCACGGGTGCAACTACAAACAGTGAGACTACCTTTTATCTATGTCCACTGCTGTAATATTTTATAATGAGCAAGCAATTATCTTACTGTACTGCACTGGGGGCTCTAGACAATGCTATGGGTTTCTCCAGGCTTTTGTCAAACCAAGTCAATAGCATCAAAGTGCAATGAGGCATATTATGACATATTCCAATCTTTTAGAAAGGAGTGATTAAATCCGATATCTGAAACAGAACGTGCTGAGGGCGAATGCTACACTGACAGCCCTTGAACTGTCTATAAATGAAGTAACATCATAAATGTCTAAGACAATGAAAGTCAACACGGTTCAATCTGAAATCAAGGCTGAATATGTAAAAGTGTAATAAATTTTTCAAACCAAAGACTAAAGAGTCCACCATGAAGACATGATTAACTCAATCTGATCCAAAATTAGGTTCCCCTTATAGGAATCCTGCAACCTTTAGGAAAGGTCTGTAGACCAATTAGAAGATTCAACCATTTCTCTAAACTGCCATCAGTTGCTATCTCTCCACTCAGTCTTTTTCTCTTCTGAAATAGAAATATGCCTCTGAACATATACTTCTGATGTTAGATATGATCTACTAAACCTATGCAGTAAACATCCTCTTAAATCACACTGTAATCTAAGAGTTCTGCGTATTTTCTTGTATACTGGAATGGAAGATTTCAGAGACTACAGTGGAATTATTGATCTGTTTAGTGTTAGGAAAGCTATTGATTATGTGGTGGTGTAAGCTTATGTAAGCATAAATTGACCTTGCAGGGTATTTTATTTGTGTTTCAACTGTGGTTCATTGCAGTATGCAGATGTATTAAACGATACTGTTATGTATGTTAGAATGTAGCACGCTACAAATTAATCTCTTTAAGAAGGATTTTATAATCCGCAGGAATGTTTAACACACTTTTTAGAAGAGATAGTAAAGTGGGAAAATAAGGGCAATAGAGACTGAGTGGAATAAAAAGCAGGAGGGGAAATTACAGGAACAGGAAAATGGCTTGATCCTTTAACTGTTCTTTTCAAGATCCAGGGTTCTTTTTCTAAAAGTAGTAATGTTTTCTTTTTAAAAAAGTTAAAAATACTTTGGTGGGCTGGAGCAGTGTGCCAGCTAAACTGCTGTGTAACATCAGAGGGTTTAAAACTGTATTTTACACCTAGGAATTTCCTTTTCCCTTCATTATCAGATGCAAATAAGGTTTGTCAGGAATGGTATTTCCATGGGGAGGGGGCTCAGTATGCACAGCTCACGCAGGGCTATTCCAGTATGATACCACTCCTGAAGAATCGTTGCATTGCTTTGCCAGGCTCCAAGTTCAGCAAGATAGCCCAGAAATACTATGTCCAGAGGCTTCTCTGAAACACAGCATCTGCTCGGCCTTTCTCCATATCCTCCTTCCCAGTCATTTTGAGGGCTGTTTTAGCTATTTGTTAGCTTCCAGCAAAACCAGGAGTTGCAACTATTTGGAAAACCTGCAGATTATTTGCCACCATGGGCTTATAGCCCAAATAACAATAAATGAAGCTTGAACATCTGTAAAGCAGAGACGTGGAGGTGTAAAAAACAATTACAGCTTGTACCCAATTGGGCTCTGTAATTTGTCGCACTAATGAAACATTTCTTTTAAGTGGAAAACCTTTGAAGACTACTAATATAATAATTAATATTCAGGTTACCTAGGGAACCTGAGACTCTACTAACTGTAGCTAGAAGAGCCTTTGCAGAGGAAGCTAACCAGCACGGCGTTTTTTCAGAGCGCTGTAAGAACGATGCTTCCAGGCATCGGTGAGATCACTGCCCCTCCCTTTTCAGGTTTGTACCAGTCCTCTCTTATCACCAAGAAATCTGAGGACTTGCTTTGTCTAAAACAAGTTAGAGATTATGTAAATCTGAAAAGGGAAGAAAAATTCAGGTGGGCTTAGAAACAAAGGGACAATGTGGACATGCTAGATGATTGCAGAGCCATAAAGAACAAGAGAAATAAAAAAAGAACAAGAGAAGCACAGCTGAAATTCATAAAGGAAAGGTCTGAATAAAAAAGTTAAATAGTCCTCTATATGTTAGTAGCAGTCAATATTGGAGAAGACTTTCCCTAAATCACAGTTAGTAGGATGCCATTTACACCAATTCTGGTGTAGGTTCATCACCTTTGCTAGCACCTATGGTGAGGTTAGATAAAACCTCTTTAGCAATGGCTGACAAACACTAATGTGGGGCAGAATAAACCTTAACTAGATTGCAAGAGCAATGACCCACGTGCTTGCACTTGTTCCTCTGAGAGCAGCCTAAATCTGGCAGTGCTGACGTCAGCATTACAGATACTGAAATAAGTGAAGGGTCAGGAGACGGGTTACCCGACAGTGGCTGGACAAGAATCAACCAGAGAAGAGTGCAAGTGGATACAGGAGGTATTAAAGAGAACATTATGGCTTGTACTTGCTTCATGATTCTTCTTGTTTTTGAGAAACGCACGGGTAAACATGACGGTGCTGTCAAGACCCCCTCACCAACCACTGCCAGACAGCAATCTAGCCAGGCGCATGTGAGCGGGCACAGCAGGGTAGCTTTAGAGGAAGCCGTTTGGGAAAGGGCAGCTCTCTGACAACAAATGCACACAGTTTGCACAGCTGCATGGCAAAGCTGAGCTAGGTAGCTGAGGGTCAACCCGGAATCCTGCACTCTGCTTTTTGTACAATGGGTTGGCAAAACCACGGTGGTTTGTGTCACACGTGGCTGTCAGCTGTAACCCTTTTGCCAAATACAACGACAAGTATTTCTTTCCTGCATTACACTTCTAATTCATATTCTTGTATTTGGCCTGGATCTGCTGGGAGTGAGGCGTACAGAGAATTGATGTGTAGTCGTTGGCACACGGTGCTGTCTTCTAGGAACATAAACTGGCTCCGATCACATATTCATTCACACCGCTACCGGTATGATGGTAGCCAACAGCAAAAGCTGCAAACGAAAGCACAAGAAAGCTTTTTTGAGAAATCCACTACCCCACGGGAAGCTGCTTTTGAACCTTATTAATTAGAGGTTAGTTTATGCCCTGGAGCACAAGGCATTAAATCCCTCATAAATATGCATGCCTGTACTTCAGGAAATACAGGGATGTCATACAACTGACACCACGCCTGAGAAGCATGTAAGTGTTCACTCCATTTAACAGATGGGCAAACAGGGAAAGAAGTCAAGGAGCTCCTCTGCAGCCTAGTCAGCAGGCAGACTTCTGATGGCACTGGCAGGTGAATAACAGGACACAGGCCACTTCAAGCTCTCCTCCTGAAGGTGGCTAGCTGTATTACCCAATTCCTGATGCACAGCCCCATTGAGATTAACTTCCTCTCCTGCAAAATGGGTGTGTTTATCTATCTATGTAATGAGATTTTTAGAACTGAATATTTGTATTACACAACTATTAGGAAATACTAACACTTGGCAAAGTTAGAAAAAGGAAGAGATGTACTGTTAAGGGACTATTAATTCATTTATTTCACCACATTTCTAGAAGCTTTATTCTCCATAGAGCTCTGTCGATGTATCATTTCTCAGCTAGAGCATCCTTGCAAAGTTAGTTCCAAGCTCCTGTGCTTAAGTCTGTGCTTAAGTCTGTGCTTTAGTCAGTAAATTTTGTACTGAATTTATTTTTTTATTTTTTTTTTTTAAGCCTCTATTGACCAACTCCTAAGAGCACTGAAGATCTCCAGGATGGTCTGGGAGCAAGGACAACTGTAAAATCTTACTATCCTATTTCCAGAAAACAACAGAGAGAAGAAGAGTTTGAAAGAATGGAAAAAGAAAGAAAAAACTTATGCAAAAGCACACATCTTTTGTAAAATAATCACCTGCAATGCCCTAAACCAAAGTACCAGTCCTTGGTCATATCAATGGAGTTTTTGGATGATATCAAAGCAGATCAAATTTCATAGGACCAGAGGAACAGTGCTGTCATCAGAATTGCAGCAGGGATTGCAGACAGATAAACTAGCTAATACTCTAGCTAGTTTGGATGTCAAAAAGCAATGAATCCGTAACAGCACAGCCCTTGAATGTCAATTAAGTAACAAGAGTTTGTCCAGCCTGTGCTGAACCATGGATTTTTTTTTTTTGCCTGGTCTTCAAGCTAAGTTAAAGCTAGCAAGCTCGCCTCGATGTACATACAGTCCACATTTTCTGGGTGGCTTACTGCACTCCATAGTTTTCACTTTTCAGTATTTCCAGCCTGATCATTGGCTGTACAACCTACCTTGACTACTTATGACCCACGCTCCTTGCTGGAAGGCAAAACCAGCAAGAGGAACAGTAAGCATCTTGTACTTAAAAGTCCAACAGTCTCATGACCATTTACATAGAGGGTGTCACGTTTGATTCCCAACAGCCTAGAAGATGTAGAAGTTGGCCCAGTGGAAGGGAGATAGCAGAGTCAAGCTGGAAGAAGGAGGGGTTACTCTGCCACTGACTTGCACACCTAGCACAGCAGAAGAAACAGCATATTGCTGCTAAGTGGTGGCTGGTCTGTTCAAAAGGAAGCGAAGTTAATAAGAAAAGATTGGAAAACAACCCTAAATGTAGCAGGGTGAAGAGCAGATGGGAGTTGCTTCACCTCTTGTCAACTCTGTACAAGACATATGCCTGCTCTGAAACAGAAAGGGCTGCTTCTACAGTTCTTTATCATGCTCTGGTATCTCTGTGCACAGCTAAAGCTTGCCGGAGTTAAATGGAAGTTTCTTAAACCTTAACTCTGCGTATTCTCCGACCTCAGCTTTGTGGAACATCATTAGTCAGTTGTGTTCACTGGGTATCATAACAATTTATGTTGCACAAAATCTTCACCCCCCAAAAAACCTGCTTATTCCAAGGGTATCATGCTGAGCATGTGGTATTAAGTTAACTCCAAAGAGTTGAAAGATAGGTCAGTTTATTTATTTTTAATGATCATGACAGAATCTTTAATTCTGATCCATGTAATAATGCAATTCAAGAGAGTATTTCCCCCTGGAGAAAACAGGGTTGGCACAGTGAAGCTGTTCTCTAAACCCAGCACGATGCATTTCCAAGTGAGAGTGGAAGCTTTTCCAGGAACACTGTCCCTACTGAGCACGGACTTACGTGCCACCCCAAAGAAGGACAGATATAATGACATGCTCACATGCTCAGGGGCAGTGACAGGCAGCGTCAAACCTAATGAGCGCCTTGGGCACTTCTGTAACAGAAGCAATAGTCTTGGGGTAAGAAACACACTGCTTCATTACACAGTCTTGTACCAGAGCGTCAGTTCAGATGGACAAAATCACAACACTGATTATTTTTTTTTTAATATTACTGTAGGTTTTGAGTCATGAATATTTTAATCCATCCTACTTATGTTAGTTAACTATTCATTATAGTGGAGATTGGTGAAATTACTTCATTTGTGTAGTTCTTTTATCCCACTCAGTTTGCACAGTTCAATTCAAGTAAACAAGATGAGCCCCAGCATCAAAAGATTAATAGAAATGTACAGTTATGTATGCAGTCTAAAAGCACTACAAAA
This sequence comes from Psophia crepitans, assembly GCA_013399095.1. Lineage (NCBI taxonomy): Eukaryota > Metazoa > Chordata > Aves > Gruiformes > Psophiidae > Psophia > Psophia crepitans. The sequence continues at coordinate 447,771 of VWZZ01003270.1, forward strand.
TTATCTTTTCAAAATGGAAGATTTCAATTTATGGCTTGTTAGACAAATTCAGGGTAAACAGTTTTTCTAACTGAGACAATGAAAATATTACCTAAATTTTGTAGATTCTTCTGGTCTCCTTACCCAGGTGCAGTTCTTCAGTTTTGTAACTACGTGAAGATAATAATCTTCTGAATATCTAAAAAAGGCAACAACATCAAACACTAGAATATATACGTATGTATATTTAGAAACAGTCTCTAAAACATTCAAATGATGCATGCATTAGTAATAATGTGCATGGTGCATATATAATAGATTGCTTTTAGAACTTCATGACCTATTTTATTTTTGTAATTTGTAACAGTACTATCCTCATTTAATTAGCATAACCTATTAAACATCACTTCTTAATACTGATGTCCTAATAAACTTTTCAGAAACTTTCAAAAGTACACTGGTTTCAAACTTAAATATCTGACCATAAATATCTTGACGTTATTAGACATCATCTCAAGTGCAAAAGTCCAAAATAACAAAAAAAACAAATAAATCTTTGTTATACTTGGTGTTTTAAACTTCAAAAATGTTTTGAAATGTAGCTCTTGCAAACCAAGATGAAACACTATACCTCTTATGCCTTTTCTTTCACTTACCTTATAGAGTCCCCAAAGCTCAATTCAATCATCTAAGATCATAGATCAATATTTACAGATGTAAGTTTTCCTTCAAATTACCTCTTAAATAAAACAATCTGCTGTTTTACATCAACCGCACTTTGGTTACATTGGTACATGTAACCAAAGAGCTTTCTGCTCCTTTTAAACCCTTCCAAGAGATTTAAATTTGTCCATATGTGAAATACTTTGGAACATGTAAGTCAAAAGAATAGATATGTTTCTTCCCTTAGAAGTTCAATGTTAATACTTCTCCCATTGGTGCTTGAATCCTAATACAGGTTTTTTAAAAAACAGTAACTCTGGCTTACAAGGAGGACTAGGGGCGTGGGAAGAAGAGATGATATGGATGCCATGAATACAAATTCTAGAGGACTCGTGTATCCAGAAAAGATCTACCTTGTATTACTTTAGCAAAAATGGCTTAGCATTGGCCAAAATCAAATGATCATGAATTTACTTAAGATGGAACTTAGAAGTGTGTGTTAAACCAGATTAGGAAAGATCGGTTGGACACCACAGCCAGTATAAGCAGGGAGAGATGGAAGCGGAGAAACAGGGAACAAGGCCTTCCTATTTTGGCAGCTGCCTGCTGGTATGTTGTACAAGTAGCCTTAGAACTGCAGCCAGAGAAAACGGTAACTACTTTCTTGCTGCTCCCTAAATCAGCTCACTGTGGGGTCAGACAAGTGTCAGTACCAGCACAGGGCAGGACAGGGAGCATGCGTGGGCGGAGGATGGGACAGCAGCACAGGACTGAAATAGCCTATGCTGATGTTAAATTACTCATCTAGTTTTATTCCTTAAGGCTAAACAATAAATAACTCTTAGATGCTGGGATTTATGGAAAAATTCCAAGAATTAATAGGATAACAGGGCATAAACAGTTACTTAGGCTACCATTATCTAGGATTAAGAAAATTAGAAAAAGCAAATTCTAGCCTAAAGACATTGATAAGATGAAGATCAGAGTCAGAAATGAAAAGAAAAATTGCCATCAGCTCAGAAAGAAATTGCATGGACTGACAAGTTATTAGCAAGTCACAGGGAAACATTTGGTAAGGAGAAAAATCAAAGCATCATCCATAATGCTAGTTCTGAGGCCTCACGAGAAACACAGGCACTCACTGTCAGAAACTGAGGACCTTCTTACACAGGGAACGAAAGCTGCATCCAGGGTGAAAACACCAATTGCAACACAAGAACATCGCTGCCTTTCCACTGCTCCCTACTGGGTGGAATCACTCTTGCTCGGAGGTGTCTAAGCTCACCAGCTCACCCAGCAAACCACCACTTCCAGGTCTTCACAAGGCAGAACAACACCTCTGCTCGCCCCATGCATGCAGTTTTGCTCCTCGTGACTTACAAAGACACTTGTCAGAACTCATCTGCACCAGCGCTGGCCCAGCACCGCGAGCGGCAGAGACCGCAGCAGCGGGTCCTGCGGGACAGGCGCTCCCGGCTGCGGCAGCTCTGCAAGGCGGACGCTGCATCTGCTCACACCGATATAAGGCTTCCAGGAAATGAACTCTACTCGAATACAGACAATATTCCCAGAGATTAATTTTTTTAAAGACTCGAAGTGAAGCTCTGGGATTTGCTGCAGCTGGGTTTACAGCCCGGAAAGCTTTGTTTTCCTCTCAAAAAGGCTATTTTAGCATTTTCTGCTTTAAGGGAGCCTTGGGGACTCACTGCTCCAATGGAATCAGTCCAGAAGGCCATCAGGGTATCATTTCATGGCTCTGCTGTAACCCAGAGAGTCCTCTTCACCACTGTTCCGTTTTAAAGAGCTGGGACAATACATGTATTTCCACTGGTACCCAGGAGCTTGCAGCATGTATTCACTGATGCTAAAAGGGTTTTATTATTAAGATAAAAAAGCTCAGGTAAATTGAACTATAAAAATACATGGACAAGACAATAATTACAGTGCTGAGAATAGTGAATGAAACACGTTTTGTCCTGCTTTTGTCTGCCACCTGCATCACAACCATTACAATAAGTTGCTGTTGTAGAAAACTCACTTATACTGTAAGAGCCTTGCTGACAAATAACACCTGGAAGGGGTTTTTTGCCTATAGTACTTGTCAGGTACACAGTGACCTTCTACATTAACTGCAGTGGCTAAGGTAGAATTATTATGCACAGTTGGAGCACTGACAAAGTATAAGTATCTTCTAATTTTTGGCAGATATCTAAAGGACAGCAGCAAGGAGAGAAGTGTTGAGGTAGTAGGGAGACAATAGGTATAATGTCAGAACAGAGAGACAGATGCAGCCCCACTGGTTACTTGCTAAAACTAAACACCTACTTGAAAAAAAGCTCTTTGAATTAGAAGGAAAATTGAACAGCAGGAGTGAAAAAAGGAGGTATTCCTACTTGGCAGCTTATGTTCAATAAAGAAACAAATAAAAACAACGGCAGGAAACGCAAGAGAAAAGGAGGATCCCTTTTGCATTTGGACACTTTGATATTACCGAAACAACTATCAGTTTTTAAAGCCCTCAGGAGAGCGTGCACAGGGCTTGCTCTAGAATAAAAATGGAAAACTGCCAGCAAAACTCGGCATTTCAGGCTTTTTATCACCACTAGCACACACCTGCTATAACAATAACTTTCCACTTACATAGCATTTTTTACTAGCAAATCATTTGACAAGCTTTAAACTAGTAACATTTTTCCCTTTCTGCCAGCTTAAGAGGCAAGAGTGTCCAGAATGTCCCTAAAAGAGTAGAACTGCAATATAAAGCATTTACAGACCATGCCTGTGGGTTGAAAAACCAACAACGATCCATGCAGCTCCTCTCAGTGAAGGGCAATGAGTTGCAACATTCATGGCAGAAAGCAATCCCTTGCTCCTTTGTTCCTGGGGTCAGTTTCTACCTGCCCGATTCATCTTCTGCCTCGTTAACTGGCACAGCTCCTTTCTCTTCAGCCACAGAATAGAGGTCTCACACTTCGTGAAGTTTCTCCTACAATCTCAGATCTGGAACGTTCTAGATGTGAAGAGCATGTCTGCATTGCTGCAGCCTGTACAATTGTGTAACACATGGAATATGTAACAGCTTTCATAGTGATATAACTGGATTTTGGAGGCAATACAGTGACTGGTTGTCCTTCTCTTGGTGTTAATCACCAAATTTTTCAGTCAGCTGTATTCTCTGACCTCTGCCAGTCTCTGTTTCAGCTCTCACTAGCAGCACATCAGTAACACAGCGGTCTACCACCTCTCAAAGAGTAAAAACTTCAATGATAGTGTTGTGCAATGAGAAAGTGAAGGGGGGGCAGAAAAGGAAAAATTTTAAAATCATGATTTAATATTGGTTTTGTGTTAAGGAAAAATTTGACTTCTCTAGTCCTTTGAATGGGGAAAGACACATCATTTTTAGCAGAGGTTTTCTCATTCCATTTCTCTTCACAAATGGATAGGGGAGAAAAAAAAAACCCTTCCAATTTTAAAGACACCATAGCACGTAATTAATTTTAGGCCGGAACTCGGTCCTAATGGGAAGCCTTTCTTATTTACAATGTTTTATTTATTGGTGCATCCAGACAGGCAAAATGTTTCATGTCAAAAGCAATGGACTGCTTCTTCCATTTTCACTTTAGGAAGTGGCAAGGAATTTGAGCAGGGCTGAGCTGATATTAAAGATTATTTTTTTTCATGTCAGAAAAAAGCAGAACAACAAGTTTAAACCCAAAATTAATTTGGGGTGTTTTTTCAATGTACCCAAAATTGAATTATTAGTTTCCTGTGGACTAGTTATTATAATGAATGTAATTAATTAATGAGTGTAATTAATTAGCAAGTTTTTATACTAGTACATTTCCATACTTACTCTAGTGAATATGCTGAAAAGAATCCATTAACTGAGGTTGCTCATCCCAGGAGAGTTCACCAATCAGGAAAAAAACACTCAAGAATGAAATTATGCCTCACAGATTCTGTTCAACCTTTTTCTAAATACCTTGGAATTAAATGTTGCTAACTGGCAAGGGGAAATCTTGTTGACTTATATTGTGAAAAAAAAAAAATAATCCAACCTCAAATAAATCTAATGCATGTAAAAGAAAAAATGCAGGCAAAGACTGGTTGAACAATTTCAGTTTCTTGTTGTATAGCTCCACATTAATATCATCGAGAATTATGTAGAAGAGGACAATCTTTTACCCTTCTATTTAAAACAAACAAAGCAGAAAGCACAGCAAACACCTACCTTTTCTTCTTGATAGATGATGACAAAATGTTGTCCTGAATTGCCTTACATTTTGAAGCCTGCTCAAACTGGTAAATTCCATTTTTATTAACAGTTGTTCTGCTAAGGAAGGGGGGTAAGAGAAAAAGCAACAAACTTTAAAAGAGAGAACATTCTGTCAAAGCTGTCACATTTACTTTGCTATGACAATAAGATTAATAACCATTGATTTAGCTGAAAACATTACCAAAGAAATCTTACTGACTTCTATTATAAATCTCTTGTATAAAAGGGGAGTTTGCTGTTAGTGACTATAAAATATTTCATTCTTTAAAGTAACCCTATTTCATAGGCTGAATTATATTTTCTGCTTTACGCTCTAATCAGAAAATGTAATTAAAAAACTGAAATAAAATGGGAAGCCTCTTGAACATTACATTTTGAAGATATTTAAAATATTCACCACTAAAACATTTAGCAGATGTGATTTCCTGAAGTTGTTGATGAAATGCAATATTCAGAGCCAATATAGTACGTACAGGAAAAACCACAAGTGGATCCTGGACCTTAACTTACTGACTCAAGCTTAATACTTCCTCCCCCTTGTTTATTCTTTATTTACACAGTGAGAATAAATATTTGCAAAAGGAACCAAGGGAAGTGCCACCCAGTGATCTTTAATTCCTGTTGTTTTATTTTCACCAAACTCCTGTGCGGTCCTCTTGCTCTGGCAGTCCTGGTAGAAGGTTGAGCTGTAAATTAGTAAATGGCTGAGAAACCAAGGTCTTATTCCATTCACCTCACTTCATCCTGAATCTAGGTTCAATCTCATAAAATCACCCTCTTCCATCAACCTTCTGCTGTGCTTCTTGTCATTTATCATGGAGTTTTTTTCCTCCAGCATTTTTATTTTCCTTGCTCCTCACCATTTTCCCCTCTCCCCCACCCCATTCCTTTTGGGTTCTTTCCACTGATTCACTACTTAGCAAGCACTTGGGCACTGCAACCGGTTTGTCCAAACCAGAACTAGAAATACAAAAGACATACATGCTGTGTCATTCACTCCTGGGTGTGAGCTGCAGCAGTGAACAGAACCCATGCTGTCCTTAGAAACCCCGAACAACCGAGCTATCTCTGTATAGAGGCACTCACAGACAAAGAGAAAGGGTCTTCCTGCTTTGTACGCAATACGTTCTGCTTCCTTTGACTAACAAGGACCAAAACTCCATTGCCTTCGCCTGCTAAAACACGGACACCACTTATCAGCAAGAATTCTGACAAGCTGATTCTGTAGCTCTTACTTGGGAAAGATGACATTTCAAGTCATAGAATCATAGAGTGGCTGAGGTCGGAAGGCACCTCTGGAGGTCATCTGGTCCAATCTGCTCAAGCAGGGCCATCTAGAGTCAGTGGCCTAGGACCATGTCCAGATAGGTTTTGAGTATTTCCATGGATGGAGACTTCACAACCTTCCTACACAGCCTGTGCCAGGGCTCAGTCACCCTCACAGTGAAAAAGTGTTTCCTGATGTTCAGAGGGAACCACCTGTGTTTCAGCATGTGACCATTTCCTCTAGTCCTGGACACCCTTGAGAAGAACCTGGCTCCATCCTCTTTGCACCCTCCCTTCAGGTATTGATAAGATCCCCCTGAACCTTCTCTTCTTGCACAACTAAAATCTTAAACAATTAAAGTGATAAGACAACTGACTGAAGAAGAAAGAGCAGAATAAATGCCTGATTGTTTTGCTACCAAACTGGTTGGCATGTTCACAGTTATGACAGGGGAGGAAAAGGAACAAAGTGCCTTTCCCTCTTTTTGCATTGCCCATGAATTTTCTAGTGAATCAGTTACTCCACGGGAGCAATTCACACAGGACATAGGTTGCAGAGGAGAGAGATCAGCTCTCTCCCTTTCTTTCCACCATTAGGAACTTCTTCCCTGCATGCAGTCAGTGCCCCTATGGAAGTACACAGTCTGCGTGCCCCTTGTGGGCGATGGCAAGACACCACCACAGAAACTTCTGTCCTTTCAGCTCTGCAGTGACTTTACTAGACAGTAACAGCTGGCACTACCTGCTGAGAGCTCCCTGCCTGATTCTGCATGCACATCCTTATCTTTCCTAAGGAGCGACACACACACGTGAGAGCAGAAGGCTCCCAGAGAACACAGTTCAGAGGACCGAGCACACAACTCAACAGATCTTGCATAGTAAGTGCCAGCAAATATTCTGCCTACACCATTTACAAGCACACGGGCTTCTTGCAGCTTCGTCCGAATGGTTCTGTCTGCACCGAAGAACCAGGTGGGCCCTTTCACAAATGAACCCGATGCCAGTTCCCAGACAAATTTAGTTAGTGCTAAATCATGTTTCCTCTCTCTTGCTTCTCTAACTCCGTAAGCTCAAATGATTCTTCTGCAGCCGCAGCTTAAAGTAAGAGAAATGGCTACAGGCAAAGCTTAGCTGTATAAACAGCACCTTAAAAAAAGAATTATAGATACCGTGAGCCAAGCACATGTTACTGCTGCAAATAAGTCTTTCATTACAACTAAAGCTCAAGATGCTGGATGCTGATTTGAGAAGCGGCCCCAGCCGTTCTGAGCCACAGCTGGCCAGAGACCTTCAATGCACGAAGCCTGCCAGAAAACCACGTCGGAGCAGGCAGGTAGGTCTGATCAGCTCGCTGCGAGGTGCGTTTGTCGGAGAACCAACATTCTTTCACAAGTAGGTGTCAACTCTGCGCAGAAAATCATTACAAGCTACTTACAGCTTCCTATTACTTTACATCCTGAGATGAGTGGAGGCAGTGAATAAATATTCTCTCAACCAAATACAAGCTTTACTCAACAGACTTTTAGTCTTGCTAAATTCACAGCACTAAGATCAACTGAAACAAGCTGCCTCGTTTTTTAATTCGTAATGGCTTTTTATGCACACATTTGCGTGACTTAAAAAATTAAAAAAGGAAGAAGTCAGATAAAAAAGAACGAGCAAAATAAATCCCTGTTCTGTATTGTCATTAAATTCTGATAATCACTTTTACAGCCATCAAGGGGAGGAAAAAAGGAATAGGGAGTCTCTCCTTCCCCTTCCCTGACACTTGTAGAGACTGGTGAAAATGGCACACCTGTGGGGAAAACCAGATGCAAATTTTAATCCAAATTCTTTATGCATGTAATGCAGGCACAAAATGCTTCTTCTGTGGCTTTTTCCACACCAAGTTTACCCAACACTCTTTACATGGTGCAAAAAGATACAAAAATAAAGCAATTTATTTGCAAGACATGAAAAACAATTACTTTTTCTAGTAAAAGTTAAATTTCTGAATTTCTGTTCCACTGTTAGAGTGACTGCTTCACAAGTGAAAGATTTTGGTATTCAGATAAAAGGGGTGTGCAAGGGGCAGTCCAGACTTCTACTGCATTATTCATTGCAGAGTTGTGCAGACATCAGACTCAGAACTCAGATTAGATTTCTCACCACTTAGGACAATTACGCTAGGCAACATTCAACACTAAATTAATTTACCTGACCTAGTGGATGACAGTCTTTAATACTTTAGAGCTGCACTAAAACTTCTGCAATGAAATCAGATAACATGGATAACAACACAGGTATCAGGCTACATTCAACTAATTTTGCAAATTCTTAAACTAGATGAGGACTTGAAGTGGAAACCATGGTATATTCTGTTGGCTTGAACTCATAAAACTGATGAAACAAGGAAATTTCTGCTGCATTTCTCTTAGAGTTTAGATGTGTTCAAAGCCAACCTCACTGACCAAAATATGAAAAACAGGGTTGTTTTTTTTTTAATCATATATGAACAGCTTGAGGACCACATACTTACTATGGTAATTCTAGGAACTCAGAAAGTACGCCATCTGTACTTTAATAGAACCACAGTAGATTAAGACCATGTGCCATATTTATCAGCACATTGTTATTCTATATCTTGCTCTCAGGAAGACAGCCATTCCTTAACCTGTAGAATTCATGAAGATAAGGATTGCACCCATCTTTAGAGTAAGAAAGAGAGAAACTACATGGAAAGTCCGCAGCCCCTTTTGCTGCACCTTAGTGCAGGGAATCACCAGACAGGTACCTCAGTTAACATGGAGTCCTGGGGGAGCAGTGGTACAGGGAGGGAAAGAAATGGGAAGCCCTTTAAAAACAAAACCAAACGCAAGCCCAGAGAATTATCAGAGTAGGAAAACGTATGGATGTAAGATGGACAAATAAAGGATGAATGGTAGGGGGAATAAAAAAAAAGGCAGATGGAAAAAGATAATGCAGTGCTGTGAATTATTCCATAAAATAAAGATATGCCCAGGACTGAAAGGCGAATCCTCCAGAATTCCCACAAAATCAGCTGGAAACAAATGAAAAAATGTGGGATGAGATTTTCAAAAGAGCTTAGAACTGGACTGTCTGGCAGCACTGAATGCAACAAGAATTTCACCCCTAATGTCAGCAAGAGTTAAGCCCACACTAAATGTAAGGAAAAATCCCTCTCATTGGCTTTATTCACTCCATGCCCAGCAGAACTAGTTGTCAAGCTTTTCCTATGGCTCCCTGCTCTTGTCTGCCTGAAGCAGCACAGCACCTCTGAACCCTGATCCAGCTAAAAAGGATAACTCCTGCATGCAAAACCGCACATCTACCTTTCTACCAAACTGGCAATGAACAACACTATCCAGATTGAGACTACCTTCTGTCTTAATCTCTCCCTTGCAGAGACTACTTAGGGACGTGGTTTAGTGGGTAATAGGTGGTGGGGGGATGGTTGGACTAGATGATCCTTGAGGTCACTTCCAACCTTAATGATTCTATTCTATTCTATTCTATTCTATTCTATATCTGAATCTCACAGTCTATGAGTTGAATACTGTTAAAAACGCCACAATCCGTACTTCCCTAGGAAGGGTGCTCTTTAGTGCTATCTTTGACGCTATTTCGAACGAACCAGATAATAAGAACATAGCGACATTTTTAAGGTTCACAACACCTTGATTAATAAGGCAATACACAATTTATATGTTTGGTGAAATGGACTGTAAAAATGGCTTTATCAAACCATAGGAGTAAGAATTTTTCTTGTAATGTTAATCACAGTAACTGTGAAACAGACTGATCCTACTCTCCTTGTTCAAGTTCCCATGGAGGTTTTGTTTATCTATGGAATGCTAAGTCAGGTCTTTAAGACAAGCTGCATTTTGAAATTATTTGGAAGACTTTCCAGTGCATTCACCGGAGTTATACATAACATCAGATACTTTTTATTTATAAAATCCATAAACTGCATGACAGGTAACATGACAAGCAACATTCAGAGTCTCACAGTGAGTAAAGTGAAAAGAATAAGGTACTCACACTAAAATGATGTTACAATAGCACACAATAGACAGAATGACAGAGCAGTTTCACTTGGACCAAGCAAACAGAAAGAGGCTGGGAAACCTTTCACCACTATCAGGACATAAATGTGTCCTGGCAGCAGCTTTCAACTGAACACCTATTCATTTAGACAGAACTAATACATGAGGCATGTGTTAGAAATGCGGTCCTAAAATATGTCCGCATGCACCACTTGGGAATGAAGGGAAAAATACTAAGAGAGCAGTAAAATTAGTGAAGTGGGCACCAGCACTGACTAATCTAAACTGTAGCAAATTATTTGTGCAATATACTAAGCTACTGTTCATAATCGTGGCAATAGCCTGCCTCTTCTTCCCCTTCTGCCTGCCAGAATGCAATATTTTGACAGGAGACAGAATGTACAGGTCTCTGTAGCACAGTTAATTAAGTATAGTTGTTTATTCCCTAGGCCTGCATAAAGATCTGCTGCTGAGAGAGGAATTGGAGAAACCAACACTATGCAACACTGTATTAATACTAACTTGTTTACTCATAGCTCCTCAAGCACTTCCTCCCACTGTTCAATTACCCCAACAATCTCTACACTGTGCTTCCCTTGGACCTGTGAAAACAAGAGAGTAAGTTAGGGAAACGGTAAGTGAATGCCTTAAAATTGGTGACAGAAACAGAGTAACAGAGTAGTGGTGGTCGGTTCTTTGGGGTATTGCTGCCTTGTTATTACTTGTATATAAAGTATATATAAATAGTGCTTGAGAGAACTATTTTCGCTTCCCTTGTAAGAGCTGGCATTATTTATCTGCTGTATATTCCTGGGCAGTACAAAAGGAGTTAGAATTTCTGCCCAAGCTGAACACAGCACACCCTGGACCTCGTAACAAAGAAAAGATTACCCAGCTCCCCCCATCACTGTCACCTTTGCTCACTATTGCACTCGCAGTAGTGAGCCCTGTATTTTGCTACAAATGTTGTGACTATACAAACAAATACGTTGGCACAAACACAGGTGGGGAGGGAGGGAGAGAGAAAGGGAGGGAGGACCAAGTGTCTAAAAGTGGGACAAGCGCAGGATTACTTCTTTTGGTTGTATTGTTGGTTTAGGCAAGTTTAAGCCGTACTTGCAGTTACAGTTTAAAAACTGAGAGAATGCTGTGAGGCACAGGCATGATGATTTGCCAGAATCCCATAGTACTGCAGCATAAATGATACTGATTCCATGAATAAATTTTGGGGACTACTAGAGAAATCTTACTAACCACAGCCTTGTTTTTAGTAAAAAACCGTACTAAGAGGCATAGTAGGCTGTGAAATACACCCAAGACATAAACTGGAAGTCACACTGTAAAGGCAGTCACATTGTTCGAGTTAACAAGAAAAAGCAGTAAGAAATGTCCTGTAAGAGACAAACCACATCTTCAAGGTTATTTACTAAGACACAGATCTTCAGAGAACTTTAGGTGCCTAGTCACCATCTAATTAAACATTGTTGTGCAAAATAGCTGCCTAAATATCTATGACAATCTGAACCAATCCTCCGCTTTTCATCCTTTCATCCTTCAGTTTCATCCTTTTAAAAGAATTATTCAAAGTAAAAGAACAGATTAGCTTTCAAGATCGTGAGGCAACAGAATAAGAGGGCTTTAGACGTTCTTCAGGAGATGCTTGGTTACAAATATGCCTCCAACAGCAAAGAAAATCATGATAAGAAAAAAGATTAGCTTGCGATTCTGAAGACTGTCTAGACTACTTATACTTGGAGTTCAAGAAGGGTAGTGCCCAGGGCTTTTTTTGCCTTTTTCCTTTCCCAGATCCTCTGACCAAAGTTGGTGAGAAAATCTTAGCTTGCCAGAAAAATGCGTCTGATGAAGAGATCGGAGTCTAACCTAACATCCATGCACATCTTTGTATGCATCAAGATACTAACATAGCCTCATGTGATTCAAAAACTGACTAACCCCTACACAACCTATTCCCATGAGGGACTCTTTTGTCCTTCTGCTATACTGACAGATACTGTAGCAAAACCCCACTGCAAACTGGAATCTAATTCCTATTGACCAGACCATCCATCTCCATCACTGAGGAACTGGTGTGAATCTCCTGAATGAGTCCAGATGCTCTCTGGATCACATCTCTCCACCATGGCCCTCAGCCAGGCCCAGTCCAGCTGCTGCCTGGATCAAACCCCTCCAGCATGGCTCCCTGCCCAGTCCAGCTGCTCTCTGGATTAAATAACAGCTCCTGGTCAGCCCAGCAGCTCTCTCTCCGTCCTCATATGCCAAACTTGCACCACAAACTCCTGTCAGGCCAACTTACTGAGTGTAGTCACTCAGGTGAGAAAGAACATCCTCTCTTGGATTCAGACAGCAAGCCACCCCCTCCAAAGACACTATGGTTATAGGAGCTAGAGTGAAACGAAACTTTTTTTTGATGAATAATTTACTTGTCACACTTTCTCTATCACTTAGTCATGAAGAAATACAATTTCAGGTTGATCAAAACTAGCTTCAAGTTGGTGCTAAAATCCTCCAAGTAGATTAAGGAAAAAAACAGGTATTTAAAATCTCATGCTCACTTGCCTTCTTACAGAGGGTAAAACCTGACCTATACATACCATGGATTTTCAACCCTCTTCGGTATGTGTTGCTTCCACTTTCTTCGCTCCAGTTGTGAGTGCACTAACAGCAGATGGGAAGCAGCTAGACTCTGTTCTCTGAAGTGCTCTCTGCCAGCATTTCTAGTCAATTTGACTCCATGGTTTAGCACACAGAGCTGAGTGGCAGGAGACTGCAGCTCAGAAGCTAGCAGGGAAAAGGAAGAGTACGAGAAGATGGGGCAGGGAGGAACAACAGACATAACACAAAACAGAGCGGAGGGAATGGAGTGACAGCTACAGAAACCAAAGCAGAACAGAGTACATGCTGCAAAACCAATAAATTGTAAGGAGTGGAAAAGAAGGGAAAAAAAGCAGAAAGGGAAAAAATGAGTGCAGGAAAGAGAAGCAGGCTAGAAGCACACAACAGCAGCAGGAATTCTGCAAATGTTCCTGTTCCTTTTGTTCCACGTTACCAACTTCCAGTTTGTGAAATTTCTAAATTTTGAGGCAGGGAGCACAAGGGTCTCTCATCAGAAACGTGGAAGAAACCTTCTGTTAGTGTACACCACAATGGTTACTACAACTGTCGTCATTTGCATTCACTTAAGGGAAGAATATATCATTTCAACCTCAAAATCAGCTATACTGGGCGAAATGGTGGCCTCAGTGAGATTAACTGCATTGTCACCCTTGACTTCAATATAACCAGGACATCACAGTTCCCATTAAAGACCCAATTCCCAAGTTCCTTCTAATTTTTATCATGTGTTTTTGACCATAAGATGTATTAACACACAATAATCATTGGAACTGCCATGATTACGAGGCCATATAAAGTAAAAAAAAAAAGCAAAAATATTTGCAAACTACTTCTCACGTAGTAATATCTTGTGTGTGGATTACACCACCCTCTTCTACACTATTAGTTTTACTTCAGTGTGTGAAGCCCCAACAGCACGAAAACAGTCATTAATATTGAAGCCTGCATGTAAGGCACGACTTGTTTCACAGCTAATTTTACCAACTATTTTCATGTTAAACTTCACAGTATAAAATAACAGGCTGTAAAGTGAAGATCTTACACTGATTAAAAAGATCAGGACACGGGATCCGGCGCAAGAGCCCCCACGAAATAAGATGCTACACAACACAAAAAAGGCTTCATACGTCTGGCCTCCACCCCATGGATTTTACAGGAGAAATCTGTATTTCTAACTAAATACACATTACAAAAACACCAACAATATTACCCAGCTCCACCTTCCTGGAAAGAAGAATAAAAGATACCTAGAAGATGCCGTTCAGCAAGCACTTTTTGCATCGTATGTTAACAAAGCTGCTATATGCAAAATTTTATTGGGCTCAACACCAACGGCAGAGTGACAGCTGTCATTAAGAGGCCCTACGAACAAACAATTCATTACAGTTAAAGTGAATTTTCATTTTCTCAGCCTGGTAAGTCTCTAACGCTGTCTCCGATTAAGCTGCCAAAACAAAAGAAAGAATGAACTGGAGCGAAGGCACATCTCTGGTTCTGTAGCCCCTTCCACAGGGACCACGCTGCCTGACGGCGGGCAGCCCGTACCTGTTCTCGGTCTGAGGAAGGGACGTCAGGGGGGACCTGAGGGCTCGCACCACTTTCGGCGTGACAGCAGCTACTCCTGCGTCCTCCTCCCAGCCCCTGGCAAGCAAGACGGGAAAACAAAGTTGTCAAAACCAGCGCCCGAACATCACCAGGCGTGAACGGCGCCGGTCTCTTCCCCACGAACCGTTCACACGCCGCGAACGCCCGAGACGAGCCCAGCCTGCGCCGGGAGCCACCGCGCCGGGCTGCGCCGCGCTCCTCTCCCGGCGGAGGGCGGCTGGGGGCTCGCCACGTCCCGCTCCTTCTTCCCCAGCCGGCTCCAGGCGCTCCCGCCCCGCAGCCCCACCGTAGCAGGCGAGACCCCCGGCCGCCCTACCTGGCGCGG
>VWZZ01003270.1:463231-514043 GCA_013399095.1 Psophia crepitans
TTGGGTTTTTTTAATGCAATATATTTGCAGTGGGGTTTTTTTATACAGTATATTTTTATACAGTATATACCAGTGGCCTTGGTAAAGAAACATTTCTGTGGTAGGCTTGCATCTTTCTGCCTAAGTGTGCATTTGGTGGTGTTTTCATGAGGCCAGCCATTGCTATGAGAAACCTCGTAGGGTGACAGGGTGCTGTTAATTAGGGCCCCTTTATTAAGAGAGTGGGCTGCAGGGATGCTGGAGGTTACAGCAGCCTTTCAGCTGTGAGCCAGCTGACTGGCACCTTGGTTCTGCGGAGTCTTACCTATCCTGCCTGTCTCCTGTATCTGGGAGTGTCCTCCTCAGCCTCCGAGCCGCTCCTCTTAGTTTCTCCAGCCATTGTTTGAAAACACCGGAATAAGAGTTGTGCTGCAGCTGTAAGTGAAGTTACAAGGGACTCGGTATTGTGACTGGCAAGCTGTTAGATACAGCAAGTGTGGTCCATCAGAGGAACAGCACAGCACCAGGTGTGATGGGGTATGCCAGGGAAATACCTAATTATTTTCAGGGCACTTGTTATGCCCCTGCCGAGCAGTGCCGAGGCTGCTGGTGGAGGGAGCTTGAGGCAGTTGCAGGCTGGTGTTGCCAAGGGGTAGCAGGTATCGGACCGGCTCAGTGCATGGACCCCCTCTGAGCATGGCCCAGCCATCCTCTGGGCTTTGAAATACTTAGTCGCAATAGAGAAACAAAGCCTGTGTTAAGACTTCTGAAGTCTGCTGTTTTGATGTTGTCGTGAGTCATAAATGTCTTGAACATGAAGGTGGTTTATCACCACTTCCAAAAAAACTTACTTCAGCTTCAGGCCTGTCATCCAGTTGACATCGTATATGAACATGTAGTGGCCAACAGTCAGGCTTTTCAAGGTACATGTATGTTCACTGGCTAGCAGATACTAGAAATTTCAGTCCCACTTTTACCTCTGAAATTTTAAGATTCCTGCTTATGTTAGGGGATATTATGAGCCTATTTAATATGTAAACCAGCAATCTTTCATTTTAGGAAGTCTAGTTGTATTCTATTTTAGCTCTGAATGAAAGAAGACTAAGAATTACAGTCCAGAAAACTGTATTTTTCCCTCTGCGGCAGTTTTCCCATGAGTCCTGAAGTATCACTGTCGGCTAATCCATGGGAAATTTAGTGATGTCATTGAGAACATTGTATTTCAAGTTAGAGGTCTGCTGCCAGCACCAGTCTGTAATATCAGTAGAGATTTTTTTCCCCAGATCAGAAGGCTAATCTTTGTGTCATATTAAAGGTCTTGTAAAGAAAACGGGAAGATTATAAACCATATCTGTTTAAATTAGACTTGGCACTTGGTGCTTGTTGCCTACCAACAACTTTACAAATACTTATTGATTGATAGTCACAATATCTCAAGGTGTTACCAGCCTTAATTTCCTGGCAGAGCAGCTTAGTAGAGAGGTTAAGTGACCTAAGTAAAGGGTAAGATGAGAATCAATGATAAATCAGGATTTAGATTTAGGAATGCTGGATTCAAAGATGAATTTTCTCTTACATTGTGTTGCCATGTCAGGTAGCATGATGTAGGGGGTAAAAATGATAAAGGCAGAGGTGCCAAAGATGCCACACAGGAAAGACTGAACAGAACACACTGGGATTGCATCCCATCCTGTCCTCCTGACAGCTGGAAGCTGCTGCATCTTGTCAGCATCCCTCAGCCTCTGATTCCCATTAGCTTTCAAAGTCAGCAGGAACTGTTAATTGCTGGCTTGCACAGAAGGAAGAGCTCACTAATCAGCCAGGTGGTGTCATGATGACTTTGTTGCTGAGTTCCTACAACCCTACTTAGCTGCTAATTTGGAAAAGTAAAATGTAGCCTTGGGTGTCATCCATGAATGTCTGCTGGCCCCAGGTCTGCAGGATAGCATCTCAAAAGGACTCTGGTGGTGGTGCCTGTACAGCTGCTGGTCACATGGAACTAGCTTAGCCTTCTTACTTCCAGCAGCTAAATCATATTAAGAAGCAATTAATGTTCATAAATGCTTTCTTAATGCTGCCTTCTCATCTAAGCAATGACTGTCACAGGGATATTAGTTATTGCAAATAGGAGGGGAGATGACAATTAGGAAGAAGAGGAAGGTACTAAAGATATTCAGTGAAACTAGAGTCCCATGTTGTGGCAAAAGCATGAGATTCTCTGGAGGGAAGTGTTGGTGCAAGACTACTGTTTAGGTATTTTTAGTGTAATCATCGATGTGAGTGCTTTTAACACAAAAAAACCCCATCTCCAAAAAACCCATGCAAACAAAACCCAGGTGTTTCAAACTGGGAGAAAGTCATTGGTTCACTTTGTTTTGCAACTTCATTTATTTCCACCCACAGTTCCAGACAATGTGGTTTAAATAATCATAAATGGCAAGAACTGAGTGCTGTCTGCCAAACTCCGGGGCATCAAGTTGCCCAGACCACTTCACAAAAGAAAAATGGTAAAACACAATGTATTCCTGTACCCCACTTAAAAAAAAAAAGAAAAAGCCAAATCCAAACCAATGGTTACCTTGTCTGGGTGTTGCTTCTGTGCTTTAGGTTTCTGTGCTTTAGGTTTTGCCTTAATGTTTTTTTCAGGCTTTGTTTTTTTTAGAACTGGATTTTGCATCCTATGACTTAACAAATTAGGCTTTTATTAAAATAACCTAATAACTAAATTCAGCCAGCAAACCGTCTGAGGTCTACATAAAACTAGCTGAAGTGTTAGGTGTTCAAAAGCAGCTGTGTACCGCAGTTTTGACGTGTTCATCAAGTGTGCCAGTGATGACTCGTCCTGTGAGGCACTGTTTGCTCTCCAGAGAAGGTCAAGGTGAAAAACATCAGGGCACATGGAGAAGTGCTTCAAGATGGTGAACACCTCATAAGATGTCACATTTATGGTAGGACTTGCCTCATGTGCAGAAAATTAATGATTTTTCACTGTTCTGGCTATGATTTTTGTGTGTCAGACTAATGTATTGTGTGTACTTTACCAGATTTCTCTAGTTTAACTGAGTAACCAGCTTTTCCTCTTCAGCAATCGTGGTCCTGCTCCATGGCAGCTAAATGTTTTTTGCCAAAATGCATCTTACAGCATAAGCAAACTTGAGGCCAGGAACTACTGAAAATCAGTGCTTCTGCCAGCCACTGTGCAAGGATTCATCCAATTAAGGGCACCGCGGACATTGAAATGCCTGTGATTGTAGTGCAGTCCAGTGTGTCTTCCCAAGGAGGCCGGTGGGGGGACGAGGACCTGAATTCTGATTAGATAGAAAGGAGGGGTTTAGTGCACAAACCCTGAAAACTCACAAGTTGTTAACCTGATGAGGAAGGGAGGTTTTTTCTGTTCTCCTCCCTGAATGCGCTTGGTGTGACTTCTTAATGTGACACCATGAGAAAGGCCGTACTGGGTCAGACTAGAACAGCGTGTTCCTCAGGCAGTGCCCAGTAGCAGGCTCCAAGGGAAGAACTGTGCAGTGATCCGTCCCTAGGATCCTTCCTCAGCTTCCAGCAATCAGCGGCTCAGGGACTCTCTGACCCAGAGCTATCTGTGTGTTTAGCTGCCTTTCATGGATTTTTCTTCTATAATTGTGTCTAATTGCTTTTTGAAACCATGTAAACTTTTGGCATCAACAGCAGCTTGTGTCAATGATTTCCATGCAAGCTGAAATCCTCATTACAATTAGCCCAGGAATGATTTGCTAAGAAAAATATCTATTTTGTTATTTGGAAACCCTAATCTCTTCTATGCTAAAGGATGTGAAGTGGTTCTTTTACAAAGAATTTTACTACACATTGCACAAATCAGCGCTGCTGTTAATATAAATTCACAGCATCCATTGCTAGAATTCCGAGTGAGCTATTACAGAGCATACTGTGAATGCAGATTAAAAATAATGCACAACACTCAACCAAATCCTAATGGACCAATGGTACAATGTGAAATACATCAGGAGCAAAGACTTTTAATACTATTATTAAAACCCAAGTAAATCAGCACTGACAAAAACTGTTTGAGCTGCATTTACTCATTGTCAATCAGCCTGCAGACTGACAGTACAGCTCCCAGCCCTTCTTAACGTGCCTGCACAGCTGAAGGGGGAAGATATGCCTCCAGGGATGTCGCATAATGGAAGGATTCTCATCAGGCGCTGTGGTCAGTGGTTGAGGTAATTACGTCAAGCTAAACACTTCTTTCCATCACTGAGTGTGGCACAGTGTGTCCAGCTGCTTATCTGTAGAAAAATCCGATTTGGGATCGCACATTTGTTGAACTGTGCGTATAAAGTACTCGGCAATAGGAATGAGGGGCCTTAGTGGAGTTCAGTGTCATCCTTAATGACAGGAGTGATGGGCTGTGGCAGTCAGTCAGCATAATTTACGCTCATGGGTAAGCAAAGCCACAATTTAGGAAAATAAATAAATGCATGATGTAAGCAAACAGCATGGATTACTTGGAAGAAGAAAAAAGAGCGATGGCTGTATGAGGGCCTAATCTCGGCATGGGAAGATTATTTATTTAGTTTGATCCAGGATGGTGGTGTGACAGCCCAGCTCCAAACTGGCTTCTTGGAATCAGCGCACTGAAAAAAGCTAGAGCCCTTTTTTTTTTTTTTTGCTTTCTTACATTTCCTTTGAAATTCGCATAGAGTACAGTAAATAAGAATAAGGAAGCATCATATGCTGGTGTATAGGGATAGGCTACTTTGTTGGTACCGAAAAAAACAGTAGAAGTGATACAGAGCACCATAAACTCATGGATTTGTGGGAGGGGGTTGGAGGAAGGAAGACCGCCTCTGTCTTAAACTGATAAAAAGCCATTAGCCCCATTAAATAGCTTAAAAATATAACTGCCCAGATTGCAGCCTAAACCTGTTCTTGCTTAAGGCTGATTCTTCGGGTCTCTCCTGCAGTAAAAACTGCTGAGTGCTCCATAGACATGTACCTGCTGCGAATCCCTTGTTTTCCTTGTGCCATCATCAGGCGCTTAAGCTGTTTGCAGTGTTGCGAAGTTAGTGCTGATAAGGCCAAGAGAGGTGCCAAACGCATGTGGGGGTGCCTGAGCCCCCCTGCCTGCAGTGGCTGTGCTGGGGAGAGGGATGTGGGGATGGATCTGTGGCGAGGGCAGCCGGTTGGGGCTTGTGACTGTGGGATGCCCCACTGAGAAGAGGGGATCACCTGAAGGAGAACCCGTGTCCTGGAGGTCATGGGACTGTGTGGGAAATTAATCGTGAGGGTGCTTGAGAGCCAGGGAGGGAGCCAGCCAGCAAGGTGCTTTAGCTCAGATGCAACTTTAAGCGATATTTCTGCTCAACTGGGGCCAGTCTTCTGGTTCTTGTGAAGCACCTGTGAGAGTCTTCCAAAAGCTCAATGTCTCTCCGTAATGCAACATCAGTGTTTACACAGGGCAGGGGGCATACCTGTGCCATGATGGGGCAAACCAAGGCAGCCACTGAGCCCTCAGCATGCGCTGGAAAGAGAAATGATGTAGGAAAATAAGCCATGCAAAAAAATACCTCTTAGCATCAGGGTAGCATTCCTGTCTCAGGAACCTTGGTGAAACCAAGCTGAAAAAACCCCTAGAGAATTATTTATTTCTGTTTGACTGGTAGCACCCTGAGTCATCCATAAACTGGAACTGAAAACCTTTGCCTCTATGCAGAAATAAGTCTGGGCTACTTCAATTGCCAGCAAGATGTACAAGCATGTGGGAAGGTTTATTATGAACTGGAGTTGTCCCAAATGTCTTTTTTTTCCCTCAGTTCTGAAGTAATTTGCTGTTTGAATGATACTATTTTTAGACCGGAGGCCGAAATGGGCCAAAAAACTGGGATTCATGCAGATATTTGAGAGACCCAGCTTGTCTGGCACATGAGCATCGCTGTCCTGCTGGGAGCAAGCAAGGTGGCGGTTGGACCGGGACTGGGGTCGGCCCTGCAGCCACGGGCAGCACAGCCCCTCTCCGGGGTCAGGAGAACTCCCTGCTGTGGCTGGGGGGTGCGAAAGGCATCGGGCGGAGGCCGAGGGAGGAGGCTGGGGCTTCTGCCCTCTCCCAGCACACCATCGCTCGTGCTCAGCCCTGTCTCTCTGTCCTCCAAACATGTAGCGCTAGGTACGGACTCCATCCCCACAGCGAGAGCCTTCCGTATGTAAATGTAATCTCCTCTGTGACTCACACATTAATGAAAAATAATTCTTGTAAACGTTGCCCTCTCCATTTCAGTAAATACGCTGATATCCCGTGCCTCGGTGACAGGCCTTGCTGATCGTGTTGCGCTCCTGGCTCGCTTTCATTAGGCTCTGCAAATATACTGCCGTTCGTGCAAAATCTGTGTGCTGGGTAAGCCAGAATCTCTCGTATGGTCCTCAGATAGCCACTTATGTATTTGTCCCCTTCTCAATTACTGTACTTCCAGAGAAAGCACATTTTGGTTTATTATTATCCAGTGCTTTCAATGGCCTGGCAGGAGAGAATTAAGATCTAGCAGAGGGGAAAACCAAATGTAGCCTAGGAAAAGTGAGTGCCATCTGAACAGAAGTAATCAATAAAAACTCTTATATTTAGCATTATTTTCAGTACCTAGCTCCCTGCTGAGACTTGCTGCAGCACATGGTCATTTTCTTCTTACAGATTTATCGATCTTATTTTTAACCTTCAGGGCTGTAGCACCCATAGGAGACCCACTGTATGAGGAGTTGTTAGGAGTGCCCCAAAATTAACAAGTCCAGTTAAACAGACGAAGCTTATAAATGTATGGTTTAGACACAGCATTTCTGCGTCGTCTTTGTTCAACAGCCTTGGTTGGCATCACCACCAGATCTGAAGAAGTCACATATCAGTGTTTGGGAGGAGGACCCAAAGGGGAGAGCAGGAGCGAGCGGGGGAGGATGGAGGCCCCAGGGTGGTGACGGGGTGCCTGGGGACCCGCAGGAGCTCAGCATGGTGGACAGCCCACTGGCACCCAAGGGTGTGAGGAGCCCCAGGGGCAGAGGGGAGGGAGGACAAAGGCATTTTCAGCTGAAGGGAATGCTGATGCTTACCGTACCATTATCATATGCCGGAGAGATGTGCATTTTAAATACCACGTATAAAATCCTTTGCCTTTAATTTCGTGTTTGCATATTGCATGAGTATGCATTTGACCGAATAGCTGAGCGTGTGTAAAAGGCGGTTCTAAAGCAAGGAATCATCGCTTGAAACCTGCAGCTGGAGAAAATTTATTCAGGCTTTCCAGATGTACTCAGGCTCCGCTTGTCTGTGCTTAAGAGCAAACTGAGAATTTAACAAGTAAGCAATACGTGATTTTATTGATAACTGTTGGGTATGGTCATGAAAAACTGACTGAATCCTGCTGGCGGCTGCCCAGAGGGTAGCGCAGCCCGCAGCACCTCTCCGAACTGCCCCCAACCACTCTGCCTTGATCTTCCTTCCTCAGGGAGAGATGCTGCCTCAGCCTCCGTGCCGCTTTTTTCCTTCTTGTGTGACTCACTCTTCAGTAACATGTATGGTGCAGTAGTTTAACAAAAATAAATAAATAATACAAAAAGATCTTTTCACCAGGGATGAGATTGAGACCGCAAATTCAGTCCACCTCGGAGTAGTTGAAGCTTGCTCCCTTTCTCAACCTTAGTGAGCCAGATGATCTGCGCGGAACTGCGTGTTTTCAGTTCTGTGGCACGTTAGCTTCTAGCTAAGGATGAATAACATGTAGTGGCAGGTATCTGAAAGAGCTGCTGTGCAGGGTATTTGCATGTAGCGTACGGAGCCCTGTGAGATGGGAACCAGTGGTTGTCATGGGGCCCGCTTCCTGTCTGACCCAGCGATGCATGTCAAGGTCTGAAGCAAGATGATCTCTGGAAATTAAGAGGTGCCAAATAATTCAAAATTGTGACATATTGATTTCTTTTCTTCAGACACCGAATCATTTGTAAAGCTGCACCACAGCGCTGTAACTTGTTTTGCTCTGTAAGGATTGGTCGGTAGCCCAGTTATAAATACTGTTTCACCATTCACTGACATTTTACATTTATTGAGCATGTATTTTATCTAGGCTCGTAAAGGCAGTGCAGGAAGTTTTTAATAAACACAGAAATATTTCAGGCTAACCAAAAGCAGGAGCGTGTGACTAGAGGAGAACACTCCCAGCGTGTGATGAGAAGGTGCTGCTGGATGTTCTGCAGGAACCCGGGGAGCTGGGAGCTGAGCATGGGGAATTGCACTGGTAGGGTGCCGGTGCGAATCCATGCGCTGGACTCCAGCTGGCTGAGGTCCTGAGCCTGATGTGGAATGAGCGGCGGTGCTTTGAGCTGCCCACGTGTTTCCCCCACGGAAGGCATCGTCCTAACCACATCCCGCAGCAGCTGTTGGAGGGGGCAGCAGGGAAGGGAGCTGCGTTTTCCCCAGGCTCTGGGTGAAGAAGCACTGAATGAGCTGTGGGCTGGGCACATGAGGATCAAATCACGCTTTTTTTTTTTCTGGTTCTAGCAAACAGGCATTAACTTTTTTAGACTATAGCATCTGCAACGCCAGGTCAAGGTAATGTAACAAAAAAGGGACAGAACTCCCCCTTTGTACTGATCTATTCTGTTATCATAAGGTTAAGCCTGTGTAATATTTGGAAGCTTGTGTTAGATTTCTGGTTTCATATTTAGTCACATTTAAGTACAGAGAACATTTTGTGGAATTGAGTTATTAAATATAAACTTAGAAAACTTCCCATTTGCATTTTGTTTTTAAATAGCCTATAGATACCGTGTTTTCCTGAGCAGGATGTAAGGTGAATAGATGTACAAACAAGGTGGCTTTGCCAGTTATAAGTACAAAAACTTCTAAGGACCTCTGCTTTTAAAAGGAGGCTGAAATTATACATTTTTTATGCAGAACATTAGCCTCATTAGACCTAGTTGTTCAAAAGATCTTTAAAAAATAACGGCACAAAGGCTACTTTTATGGGACACAGATGGGATACCATGTCTGGGTGTCATATGATCAGATACCATCATTTGAAATAAATACATCCACCTCTCAACCATTCACCCTGGCTCCATTTATATTTAAAGGAAAGATGCTCAGTTCTGGGCAGATACTTAACCTCCTCCAAAACTGAAACGTATTTATGTGTATAGAAAGATCCCAGAGAGGCTGGTGCAGATATGGGTGAGATAAAGCCCTGCCTGACAATGAGAGAAGCTGTGGAGGCCCCATCCCTGGAAGTGTTCAAGGCCAGGTTGGAGGGGGCTTTGGGCAACTTGGTCTAGCGGAGGGTGTCCCTGTCCCTGCCCATGGCGGGGGGTTGGAACTAGATGATCCTTGTGGTCCCTTCCAAGCCAAACCATTCTGTGATTCTATAATATTTAGGGGAACTAAAAGCGTTCCTGTCCTCATCTGAAAATGCAGATTGTTTCCTTTATTCAAATATGTTGTGCTATGAGATGGTGACGAGCTTTTAAATGAGTATTTTGTACGTAGCCTGGCACACAACTTCTACTGAAGACACAAGGTTGAATCAAGTCCCACTTTAACATGGACTGGGCTTGATAATTCTAGATTTTAGTTGCAGTTGCGTGAGAGATTATGTGAGAAAAACAATTCAGGTGCAGTACGACTTGGGTTTATAGTGGACACCCTGCTACATTCATGTTGCCTACTCCAATTTCCGTTAAAATTAGAGCCAAAATTTTCTTTCATCTTCCCTTCCCTCTTCATGTAGAAAATGGCTGCCGCGTTCTCTCCCACATCACTCTGCCTTCCAGAAATAAGTACAGGGATTTTACAAGCAGTTACTACTGAAATCAAAGGAAGTTTTTTTCTGTTAAATTCCCTAGAGAGCAGAATTAGTTGGCAGGAACTACTCAGGAAGTCCTGTCCCCGCCAGAGTAACTCGTCCATCATCCGTGAAGGGCCCTGGAACCCCGAACCTGGCCAGGCTGGTTGCTCACCGTGTTTACATTAAGAAGGTCACACAGCAATTCAATTACCCAAAGCCCATTCTCCTCCAAGTTATTCTTCTCCCAGTTATCAGAGACTTGGACTGGGTTAAATTTTTATATACATTCATGAGGAAAAAAAAGTATGTAATGAAAGGCTAGGTGTTGCAGAAAGCTGATAGAGGGGCGAATCAGTGAATTCATATTCTGTCAGGCTGAGCATGCTCCTCCAAAAAAGAAGACGACACAAAGCCAAGCTGCCAGAAGTTTTATCATCCCAAGCCATAAATTTGGAAGGTGATTACAGCAGATAAAGCCCCTGAACAGAGCTCACGGGTCCGGGCACGGAGAGGGCTGAGATCTGCAAAGCGTGGTGAGCACAGAGGCAGCCCGGCCGCGCAGGGGGCCTTCCCGGGTGGCGTTGCCGCTGGAACGTCTTACTGGACAAAGAGGAGCTAAACTCCTCAAAAAAGGGTTGGCAACAGTGTAAAAAACCCTTTCCGCTGTAAAAAAGAAAAGAAAAAAAAAAAAGAAATGAAAGACTCATTCTGTGATTCCTGGAAACTAATATTCAAAGCAAAGCATGGCCAGAAAGCTGTTCTAAACCCCTCCCGTGAACCTGTTCCGAGAGCTTTTCTCTCTCCCGTGTGAGTCACCGTATTCAGTTACAGCAGCGCAAGCGTTAAAAGGATTTCCATCATGCAAAACATTCGAAGATATTTTAATTTTGTAAATTCCTGTTTAAGAAGGAACTGTTATGGGGAAGGAAAACTAGTAATTAATGTAGATTGTGCTATCTCAGGAAACAGTGAGCTTGGCTGCACAAAGAGCTTGTTTCATGCTTCTCCAGCTATTACCTTTTCTCAAACAATATTTACTGAAGAGCTCTATTCGCTTGAAATAATAGTTTCCAGGGGAGTTCTTCAATGCATGTACATTAATTTGAACAAAACAGACATTCTTTGAGGACCTGTCTGATACTTTAGTCTGTGTTTATGTAAATAAATTTTATATTTCTCCATGAGCTGGGACCAATAATTTGCCCATGACATAGCAATGGATTGTACTGCCATAGAATTCAAAAGAAAACAGTTTTGTCATGAATTAGCTTCATTGCAAGCCCTAAATTAAATTAAATTAGATTAGGGGTGATTGCCTTTCCCTGGCCAGGATTAAAATGTTAGCTGGTTTTGAGATCAGGAAAATATTCCCAGGACAAAATCTCAAGAAGCTGAAGGAAGCCCGTGATTTAATTAGGCGTCTTGTGATATTTCATGATTTTCCCACAGCTCAGTCACCAGAGTCATGAGACTCTGAGAAGCCAAGCTTTTTCTTTAAAAACTAAATTATCAGTCCTTAAAATTGTTGAGAAAGGAAAGGAAAAAAAAAAAAGGGAGCTCCTGAGTGTTAAAGAAATCAGAGAGAAAAAAATATTTTGGAAGAACTGATGTGTTCCTATGCAGGTTTTGAAAAACTGCATGATAAAATCAGCCATGTCTTCTTTCTGGAGCAACAGTAAGCAACTAGTGCTAGCCAGAGACTATACAGTGTGCCCAGGCGGCCAGGAAGGCCAACGGCATCCTGGCCTGTATCAGGAATAGTGTGGCCAGCAGGAGCAGGGAGGTGATCGTCCCCCTGTACTCAGCCCTGGTGAGGCCGCACCTCGAGTACTGTGTCCAGTTTTGGGCCCCTCACCACAAGAAAGATATCGAAGCCCTGGAGCGTGTCNGCAGATAACTAGTGACAGGACAAGGGGAAATGGCTGCAAGTTGCGCCAGGGGAGGTTCAGGCTGGAGATGAGGAGAAATTTCTTCTCGGAAAGGGTGGTCGGGCATTGGAACAGGTTGCTCAGGGAGGTGGTGGAGTCACCGTCCCTGCGGGTGTTTAAGGAATGGTTGGATGTGGTACTGAAGGACATGGTTTAGTGGTTAATAGGTGGTGGGGGGATGGTTGGACTAGATGGTCCTTGAGGTCTTTTCCAACCTTAATGATTCTATTCTATAGCTCACAGGGATCCTTTTTAAACCATTTTGCACCACTTGGTCCTTAGAGAAACACCCCCAAACACACCAAACAAGATCAGGCAGAAGAGCTGCAGCCTCTGTTGGATCAGAGCCCTGAGCCCCCGCCAACCTGGCCGCAGCAGATGCTGTGTGGCACACGTGCCAGGTAGGAGACATCTGGCACAGCTGGAACTGCTGCCCCTGGCATTGACTAATATTTACAGTACTAACAACTTGACGGCAACTACCTTCAGTCAACAAGCAGTACTATTTATTTTCTGCAAATTTCACAGTCATAGTCCAGGACCAGATGTTTACACCAGACTGTCCCAATGAGTGCTGGGCGGCACCAGGGCTTCGCCTACAGAATGACACCTGGGTGATGACTATGAGATGTTTCAGATCAACCACCATGGTGTGGGCTTAGGGTAGCATCAATACTTCTCTTAAACCATGTCCAAGAGGAAAAATGTAAGAAGGGGATACAGCCAGGAGGCTTTTCCTTAGCATACCCCTCAGCACTGTGACATCTCCAAGTTACTGGTGATATCCAGACTGTCTTGTTAAAAAAAAACCTAAGGAATTTATCTTCCAGGAATTTGCCCGAATTCGTTTGCCGTATGGAATTGAATTCCACATTTCAGCTGGGCATTGTTTGGGGGAAAAATTAATAATCTGTAATTCGATTTTCATTAAATAGCTGATAATTTCACCATATGATGTTACTGTGTGCAAACAGCGACTAATGTTTTCTCATTTGTCATCCTCACACCAGTCATTGATTTAAATATCCTTATCTTAATGCTTCTCATCTGATGAGCTCTTTTCTATTTAATTTCTTTGCACCTGGAAGCAATTCTCAAAAAGTTTGAAAAATATTTGGAAGCACATCTGATGAAGAATCCCCCCCCCTTTTTTTTTATATCTATCTTTAGGACATTTTTTTCATTGTCCTCAGTAATTAATTTGCAAATACTACGTGCCATACACATGCCATATTTCTAACAAGCTCTTTTTTTGCACAAATTCAAAATACAGTAACAAGGTGGTGACTGTCTTTCACCTGTGGCTGAATAAAACCCCTGAAAAATAGCTAAAGAAAATGTCGGGGTAAGTAAATCAGAACAAAAAAAATAATGTTTTATAAGGGAAAAAATGTTATACGAGATTGTATCTTTTACCTGCAGTAGGAAAAAAAAAAAGCAAAGAAATCTCACTTCAAGGTTTTGTAGGAGAGACTAATTTGAAGGGACTATTTATAGGTGCCGCACATTATGATAACTTGGCTTCTCCTGACGTACAAAGGCTTCCTTTGAGAGCTTTTGTAGTAAAAGAAGGAAGAAGGCAAGAAAGCGAGGGGCTCTCACAAACAGAGCTATGATAAAAGCTGCTCTCATTATAACAGATCATCAGAAGGAGAGAAGGGTGTGCGGAGATGCCATTCGTCACTTTGAGGAATGCTCACAAACAGCTCCTGGATAGGCAGGACTAGCTACAATATTTATGAAGAGGGATATGTTATCAGAAGGATGCAATTTTTCCTCTTTGCGGGCTGTTTACAAACTCATCCCGATTTCTGTGTGTTTGTTATTTGCAAGATTTCATTCAAATACCTCACTCAAAACAGTGAGAAAAAATTAATTTCTATTTGAGAATAAACTTCGTTTCCCTGAAATGTGGCGGGGGGAAGCTGCATAAATGGAATGTAAAATTTTCAGCTTGTAGCCTGCAAACGGGTCAGTTTAAGCGGGTTATATTCATTGTACTGAGGTCATTGATCACACTGGTTTTTTCTGCTGCACGGCTGTATGCATGAAAAACAAGCTTTTAGACATGGAAAAATGGACCAGAGCTGATGAACTATTGACAATGAATATAAATAATAGATAGCAAAGAGAAAGGGTCTGAGCATTGTAGAATTCCAGGTTTATGTTTTATTTTTGATGATTTAAAGGGGATAGTGGCACCCCGGTCACCTTCACTGATTATTTTACTCATAAAAATCCAATTTTTTTCAGGAAGACAAAAAGAAAATCTTTACAAATTAATGTCTGCAGACAGCAAACACAATACAGCTAGAGAATAAATGTCATGTCAGAAATGATGTGTTCATGAACGCAGCTTTGTGGCCAAGCTCTTTTCACTCCCACCGCAGATGGCCATCAGAGTCAACCCTTTGCACGGTGAAACAGTCCCCTCGCAATGCAGAGATCCCCTAGAAATGTGGTGTTGGAGTAGCTTTATTTAAAAATATAAACAAAACACTAGAAATAATTCAGTTGGAGCTTATTAGAACTTCTTATTTGTATGAAGATGGTTTCGCACTAGTCCGTACTAGCTGCGTTAACCAGACACTCAAAATACCGAAGAGAACCTCTCTGCCCAAACCACAGGAGTACTGACAAGGTTTTAAAAATTAATTGTCTGCGCTCCAAAATCATCGAGCGTGTCATGTTTTGTATATTGCCCTCACAAAATGCAGAGGTGTAAGTTACGAGCTGTGGCTCAGAAGAGCTGATGCCTGTGCAGGTGCTGTGGGCACGGTGGCTCTGCCAGCTCGCATGGGGATTTTGCTGTGGTATGACTTAACATCATCCCAGATGTTAGCTGAATGAACTCACACCATCAGATTGCATCTAGGGGCAGGAAATCTCCCGTGTGTAGTCCAGGAGGATGTAAGGATGTATGTAAAGTAGTCTCACCATCCCATTTGATCCTTTTTCTCCTGATCTCCTGCATCCAGTTATTTCCATAACTCCCAAGGATAGAAATACTTCATGAATACTTCTACTTCATAAGTCATCATAAGGTGCCCAACCAGTGTCACCTGCAGTTGGACAAGAGGAGAAGACAGCAAAAGACCCCCAGCTACTGTGATGAAACATCCTTGTATACACAGATGTTGCTCCTCAAACTCGTCCCAAGCGTTCAGGTGCAAAAGAAACTCTGCCAGATTCTTCTTCTGACAGTATCTCCCTCTTCCACTCATCTCAGAGGAAAGATGGATTTTCTGTTTCATTAAGTTTAGGAGAGTTTCCACCCAGCAATCTCTCTCACATGTCTCGGAGCTAGCTCTCAATGCCTATAATAAAACATTTCTATGTCTAGGTATGATGGCAGCTTTTGTGTTGTATGCAATGAATTTTCCTCATTAAGACTTTAATTTAGCTCACATTATAGATTTGTTTTATCTACTTAATAATAGAATACTATCTAAAGAATATCTCCGTATAATTTGAAATTAGTATAAAAGCTGCAGGTTTTAAGCCTGAGAGCACAAGGAAGTGGCTTAGACACCAATTTCAATAAGTATTTTGGAACTGGAGATCACAAGTCTTAATACATCCCCTCCTGTTAAAACAGCTTCTCAAGGTTTAAAAAGTCACCCAAGCTTGGATGACTTGCTGAAAAGTAATCCAGGTTTAAAAAAGTGACACTTTCTTCCTGCAGGAGGACCTGCCTTAAATTTTCATTCTAGCATTGTTTGGGGTGGGAGGCGATGCTATTTAATTGAGGTTAATTCTGCTAGGACAATAAATTCATTTATACTCTTCTACACCACTGTCTCTACCATACTTTGTCACTGAGCCACTCTGAATTTTCAGTTGATGCAACCAGATAGAACTGAATTGGAAAAAGCTGACATTTCCAGACGTGTCCAAGTAGGAAATGATTCAGTGGTTCCAAGGAGCAGAGCCAACTGTGAAAGACCATTTGCAACATGATATATCTGGAACCCTAAGCCACCCTTTTGTTTTACGAGCTTCTAATCTTTCTATTTTAATGGGTGGTGCTTTCCTTTTCCATTGGAAGGTTTTTATCAGATCCTGTTTTCTTTGGTATCTACTGGGAAGAATTTGCATTGTAATTTCTGAGGGAAATCTTCACAAGGGCCGCCCTTCCCTGCCCACCGCAGACCCCACCGGACCCCAGTCAGCCCAGGACGAGCTAGCAAAGCGCATGTAAAGCAGGAATGAGCCGCTGTCATTTCAGTGATTTGACTTTGACCTTGGATTCAAAATATTAATTTGCATTTGTCACCGAAGCGGCCATTGAAGCATGCGTGTCGGGCAGGCTCTCTTGGTAACAGCCTGTTTTGCGGCACATGGAGGCATCGCGTGCTCCGGGAGGACAATCAGAAGCTTGTTTCACCTAATAAGGAAACTGCTGAGGCACATGAATAACCGTACTGTTTTCCAATACATTTCACACCGATTAATTTTTCAGTTTTATGAAACAAGCTGCTGTTATCTTTGAGTCAGGTTCAGTGAATCGGTGCTTGGCTTGAAATAGAAAACTACTGACGTTGCTGGGCAGATGCGCACAGCGCTCAGAGGTTCAGGGCTCCCATCAACACTGAACGACACCATCCTCTTCAGTCTCCCGCTTGCCCCCCTCGCAGAATACCCACTTCCTTTGTAACGAAACGTTATTTTCATTTGACAGGATGTTTTCCTTTAAGAACTTCTGTATCTGCCCTGCACAAGTTCAAGTTCCATGAAAGGAAAAATGAAGCCAAATTTCACTGTTCTGTTTCCTTTTCTGTACGGTTTTCTGGAGCCTCTGAAACAGGTAGTTTGTGGTGTAGAAGCTGAAGATGTGTTTGGCCAGTTGGCTGAAGGAACAGCGGAGCTGTTTGCTCCTCAGGTGGTTTTGCGTTGTGACTCTGTCCGTGAAGAGCGTTCCATAAACGACCAATATTAATATTAAATACTTTGTCTTCTCTCCGACATCTGCAGCTCGCTCTTGGCTTCCCTGGTATCATTAAATAGCCCCAATCTTCAGTCTGTCATCTCAAAGTTGCTAGTGGCTTTTTCTTCATCAAATTGCTGGTGACTTGCCAAAAAGAATGTATCATTCTCCTTTTGCAGCACGCTGGTCATTTAGAGTGGCACTGAGATACTAATTAATGGCCCAGACCTGAAGACTGGAGCTCAGAGTTTTATTTCAATTGTATACAAGCACTGCTGCTTTTGAACTGCGCTTTACACTTCAATACTCAAGCCTCCCTGTGATTCAGAGCTTTCCTTGCCAGCATCCACGGCATCGGTCCTGGCTGTTTGCACAGAGAGGCAGGAAGGGGGACATTTGCGCTTACGAAGAATCCTGTTTCTTTTTGACATGCTGGAGCAATCTGCAGGCTCCTGTAGAGCCTGTTCTTTTGCCCCCCGAACTCCCTTTTGGTAATTATAGCATTAGGGACACTCGATCAGTACCTGATCAAACTGACAAATTCAGGAAGGACTTTCACACTCATATTCTACCTTATTTCTGATTTGATCTAAAAAGCCATCGTTGTTTTTCAGGAACTTTGTGGTGCTACGGTAACAATTTCTGTAACGCCATGGTATCGCATCGTACTGAGCTGGGACTAGTTAGTAGCTGGGTGAGAAAACAATCACAAATAAATTCAGCAATGGCTGCAGAAGGTGATTCTCAAAATTGAGCTGGGAATATTTTTCCACTCAGCTCCTGAGTACAATTAGGAGATACATTAGTGAGGAATTTAAATGAGAAAGAAAGAAAAGGTCCTCTTGGACAGCACAGGTAAGTAAATATTCCAAAGTTTTTATTAGAAAACAGTGGAGACTCTGGTACATAATACAAATAATAGACTCAATGTCACCATTGAATCCACTCAAGGAACATCCCTTTCCTTTGTCTGATTATTTCTGGTGTTGCTGTGCTTGGTTAGATGCACGCTAGTGCTGGGCACCACACTCCTGAGAGAGCAATTCATTCTTCTGAGGTGCACGGTCAGGTCTTGCCTATGTTAAGCCAGCAGGAACAGAACGAAGGAAAAGCTCATGCCACTTATGGTTTCACACTCAAGTGCCGGGGTCTCGGCAGTACCCAAGAGAGCAGTGGTGTGCTAGAGAATGGAGCTGTTGGCACGTTGAGGGGTGAGGAGAGGTGCCCGTGGTCCTTGAGGTCTCTTCCAACCTTAATGATTCTATGATTCTATGATTCTATGGCTGCAGGACCCTCACCAAGGACTTGCGCCGTCCCCTGCTCCGCTGTTCCCCATCGCATGACGTATGAGCACCATAACTCTGCCTAAAGCTTGTGTGCGCCAGCCAGGTCAGGCAGCCACACACAGAGATCCTCCTCAAAGCAGTGGTGAAGGGCATTGAACCCTCAGGCAGAGAGCCCCCGCTCCCTGCGGCTGGAAAGGCTCCGGCATCACGCTGACGGCCCCGCCAGCAGCCAGGGCAGGATTCCACGCATAGGTTTAAATGTTCTGAGCACGAAAGGTGCTGCACAAGTGTCAGTCATCGTGTTCCCTGTTGGCAGAGGGTTAGGTGACTCGTTTTATCACCAAGGCTATTCCTAGAAAAAGAAAATGTAAGTGCCTTAGAAAAGGAGAACGGCTCCAACTACAAGAAATCTTATAGTCTTTCTAAGGGTGCCTTACGTATCTCAACTAAGTGCCAATGAAATCCTGAGTGATTGATGATCAGAGGAAATAGCAACGGGTTTATGTTACTGGCTGTGCAGTACCGCCCCAGGACCCAGCAGGGGAAGCAGAGATCTGCGGTGCCAGAGGCCAGAGGCGCAGGCACCGGCCCTCAAAGACCATTTTCCAGACAGAGCTGTGGGTCTGCGGCGTTTTACAAATGGTTAAAAGCTGCGTGAAA
Organism: Psophia crepitans; assembly: GCA_013399095.1. NCBI lineage: Eukaryota > Metazoa > Chordata > Aves > Gruiformes > Psophiidae > Psophia > Psophia crepitans. Next base: position 481,827 of record VWZZ01003270.1, read on the forward strand.
ATACTCCGATATCCTAAACAGAGAATTCTGGGACAAATACTACGTTGTTTCCCATGTGTACTAACTCACCTGCTACCAAACTTTTTCCTGCCCACAGGCATGATTTGCGCTCGGCTGTTTTGTTATATATTGTTAGAGAATTTGAGAGAGCGTGCACCTACGCTAGCATTTCACCCTCTGAGAATAGGTTTTTAAAGTCACTCACCCTCAACGCTATTTTTGTTTGCTTTGTGGCATGGTCTCAGGGCGCACAAGCTGGATCGCTTTCAGATGAAATTAAACCAGAAGACATGCCTCTGGACTGTACCTAATGTGCTCCAGCCACTAATGGCATTAGTAACCTCCACCCCCCTGCCCCGAATAGCGTGGACATTGGATCCTCAGTGCCAACTGTTCCACTCCACAGACCTACTCCTGTTGCAGGGCACTACTTGCCGGTGTGGGTATCCATTCAGACACTCCAGCCAGACTCACGCTGCTTTGTGCTGCTGATGATCTGGTCGGCACGATGGGGTCTCTGCTGCTTTCGATTCAGGTGGAGCACGGCCAGCTGACACATCTTCAGCCTTGCAGGTTGTACACCTCAAAATCCGTAGGCTAAACTCACAGGCGTCCACACGTTCCTCCTCATATACCCCCACATGACATCCAGCTCCCTCCTTCACGACTCCCACAACCTTTCCTTATCAGTTCTTTACTCTGGTGGTTGTACTCAGCCCTATTCCTTCCTGAAATATAACTTGAAATCATGCAATGCAGCAAAGCACAGAGAAGTTAAAATCCATTGAGTTAGCAGGCTTGGGAGATGGCATTATCATGGCAGAAGGCTTTCTGGATATTACTCAACAATTATTTCACCTATTTCTGTTACTCCAAATACTGCAGATGTGTTTCTATCTTCTCTGCTTTTTCATTTCCCCCGGAGTAGATGGCTTCCTGAAACCTGGGTATTGGCCAAAAACCCATATTCAAAAATTGCTCTATTTCAGACAGAAAAAAAAGCCATCAAGGTAATATATGGACTTGAAAACTCAGCTATAAGCACCTGTTCATCTCTTCTTAGATGAAGTTCAGCTGAGTGCATCTTGCTTCTAAAATTGTCCTGACGCTACTGGGAATGTTGGCTCAGAGAAAAGGAAATGAGCAAACCCAGCAGCTCTGCCAAACCCGGCGCTACGAACGCTGAACGTACTGTGAGCAGGGGGAAGGCTTATCATTCACCTCGTGGTCACTGGCAGATTTGACCCTCATGTTTTGTTTTCCATGATTCAAATAGAGGAGGGATGTATCAGAAAGAGTATTGCTGTCTTGACCTGGGTCTGCACAGGGAGGGGCTATCAGTGATAGCAAGTCTTAATTAAGGGGCAGATATTTTTCATGAATGAGCACAAGGGTTTCAGATGTGAGCAAGTTGTGTTCACTACCACGGGAAGGGAGTTTTGCTGTCAGGTCAGATCTCCATGCTGCTGCCAATTCCTTTGCTGCTGCTGCTGCCACCTCCAGGCAGCCTCCAGTTAAAGAGGTGCTTAAAAGACAATGATGTGAAGACACAAATAAGTAATCCGCAAAACAGGAAAGACTTAAAAAGTATGCCTATGGAGTCAGAACAAAAATCCCCGGCCTACAGTACTTTGATCCAAGCTTCTGCGATTGCCAGTGGCGGAAAACAGGGCAAGAACTCATCCTTGACTAAGCAAGCTGTTTGTTAGGTGCTTTACATGGCATTTAACGTATTCTCATTTCCCCTGTCAAAATCCAGTTTGAAAACCCAGCCAACCAAGTGGGAAAACGCAATTGCGAAGCTGTTTATCCAAGGGGAGAGAGGGCTATTTACCCAAAGCCTGTGACCCAAATCCGGGTCTGTTTGCAAACCCCGTAAATTCACGCATCACCAAAAGCTGTTGCCAGCTTCACAGAATTGTGGCATCTGGTTTGCACTGAACTCTTGGGTTGATGAAAAATTTTTTATTCCTCATACTCAAAACTAAACATTTTTTTCCCTGACAAAGTCTGCTTCTGAAGTGAGCAGCTAGACACTCTCCAATGTAAATTAGTGCAGCTTCGTCAATGTCAAGGGAAGACCTAACCCTTTGCTTCAGTAGGCTGAAGAATGGGACATGAGAAGATTCCTGATTGAAAAACGAGGCTTCGCTAGAAGGCTGGTAAACAAAACCTGTTTGTTCAGGTTTTATTACAGAACAGCACAGCCACATGAAAGATGCAACACATCTTTGCTTTGTGCCTTGATCTATCAGTTGGGAAGGGGCTCAGGTGCAGCCGGGTGGAAGAGCACGTTTGTATTTTCTTTCAAAGTGCGCTCGTGCTTTTGTTGTCCCAATTCGCTATTCTTAGAGTCACTGGGGGCCCAGAGCCTTTTCAAGTCACTTTTCTTATTTACTGCCACTCACTGCTCATCCCAGCTCCCCCACTCTCATTCACTCGCAGGTACCTCCTGCTGCTGCTGCTCTTCTTGTCGGTTATTGGAAAAAGAAAAAAAAAGGAATGCACCCCTTCTCCCAGACATGTTTCCTCCGTATTTCACCTACAGACACTGCCTTCCACATCAGTAAATTGCTGCTTCTCCTGCTGCCAGTTATGCCTGCAGAGCTTTTGGTAGGCCCTCGTCTCTCCTGCTCAACACGGTGCACCTTTCAAAATAGCTGTGATTCTTAACTGGGACAATAACCGCTTGTCTCACTCACCTCTATTGTCTCAAGGCGTTCAGTAAGAACCTTTCCTGTGGTTGTTTATTGCTGCTAGCAACACACTAGCTACTAGTCAGGTTCATCCTGCAAATGCAGAAGAGCACATTTTGGGAGCAGCTATTAGGGCAGCAGCGCAATTTTTCTTGTCTGAATGTGAGTCGTGGGGCTTAGCTCTGGCACACACGTATCCATCCCCCACTGGAATTTAGAAGCACCAATCTCCAGAAGCACGGATCCTCTCCACAATCCCCTTACAGCTCAATTTTACTCCTTGCTTTATTTTTCCAACCGGTATTTTTACAAATGATGACTCTCACCTTCTGAGGAAGGTTTCGTATTGTACAACTATCGTATCACTTCTCATGACAAAGGCTGAGATAACTATCTACACCTTTGCTAGCACAGAGGGCTCTGTGACTGCTCTTCAGTGTCCAGAATACTGCTTTAACATGTTTCTGACTTGCCTGATGGCGTGTTTTTCCTAGAGTTGAGGTGATTTCAGACTGTGCGTGCCACGCACGTGAGGACAAGGGGCCGTAACCGAGACGGAACCGTGCCAGCTTGGGGCAGTCCGGTCAGAGCCGACCGTCTGCAGGCAGGCTGAGAGTGGGCTACATGGATTCCTCTCCCTCCCTCCTCCACCATTTCTTCACATTGTCTTTATTATTTCTTCACATTGTCTTTATTTCTACCTTTTGTCGTAATAATGACTCACTGTGCTTAAAAGCTGTAACTGAATTCTCCAAAAGCTCCCAAAGTGAAGAATGCTCCTTGATGCAAGGAGCGAGAGAATAAACAAAAGTAGATTCAAAAATAGAGAGAATGTTTCAGAAAAAAGACAGAAGTGGTGAGTAAAGTGTTTCATGGGGAGGCCCTTAAAACTGCAAGGAAGGTGGCATTTTCCAGAAAGGTAACAGACAAGGGGAGAAAGCTTAAGCGACTGTTAGGTGTTCTGGGAAGGCGACAGGAAAGAAAGCTGGCCCTGCGGTGCCAATTTTTTAAAACATTGCTAGGAGACAGGCACTAGGTTTTTGTCTGTTCAGGTTCACATTGGGAAGTGTTGGAGTCTGTGCCAGTGATCAGGCAGCACGACAGATACATATATAGCAGACCTGTAACTTGTCTTAACTCAAAATACATCACATACTGTTATTATAATCACCGTGGCAGAACAAAGTGCCGTGGGGATCAGATAGCAGAATCATGGGGAGAAAAATTAATCAACAGTCCTGATTTAACCTGTGAAAAAGCAGAGACTATTCAGCATTAGCAAAGCAGAACCAGATGTGATTGCAAGGGTTAGGAGGAACAGAAGACAGCCTTACAGTACAGAGGTAACCAAACCCTACGTCACTGAAGAACAGAGGAAAATTAAGGAATTCCAGGATTTCTACAGGCCAAAGACTGAAAATCATAGTCAGAGACAATGTACACCTACATCAGTCTGAAGGATCATGCAAGATGTGTGTGTTTTAAGCATCCAGACTTTGGCCAGGACTGTTATATTTGTAGGGAAAAACAGTTTGTAAAAGTTTGCAGAGCAAGATTTAACATGCCTGTAAAGAAACGACAAGTCATTCACAGTCTATAGAGTGAGAAGGAATTTTTCAAAAGGGAATGGTGTGAGTGCAACACCACCCTGAACAATGGAGCCCTTGTTAAGTAAAGGTGGGTATCAGCTTGATACTGGCTTTTGAGCTAATCTGAGAGCTCAGAGAGAAACCCTCGTACTGCTGAGCACAGACACGCCGGGCACCGGCAGAACGGCCGCCATGGTGGGTGTTCAACAGCTCCATGCAAAAGGGCAGTAACACCTTGAAAATTCAGTTCTATGGGACAGACTACTGCCTCTGTTCTAAGGTGGAAAATGGGTCAAATACCCAGGCTCATTAAAAAGCAAAAGAAAAGAGTCCATGAAGACAGAAAGCAAACACAGAGATAAAAAGAGTGATGGACACAAAAAAGGACTAGAAATGGCAATCAAAAAGTTTAATTCTGAGCAAGCAGACAAAAGACAGAAACAAAATAACAAAAAATACCATTACCATAAAAAAATGTAAAGAAAAGGGTCTCATGTTTTATGCATAGTGTTCAATGTAGTGTGAAATGAACTTATTTATGCTAAATATATATATACCGCATCTGGATTATTATTCCCACTACTTAGAAATAGCGCTGTGACAACACAAGACACGTAACCTCATACTTATCTATCGGCCTCCACGTACCAGCTACGCTAACGATAAATAACACACTCCCACAGGATTATGATAATTTCGGGTGCTTTTCAAAATAACGTAAGCCACAGTCTAAAGCTTTCTGGGCAAACCACACCGAAGTGGCCAAAAGGACGCTTGGAAAGAGGAGTGGGTGCAGCCCTGCCAGACTGCAGAGCAGTGCTTGTGGGGCTGGGGCTTCTCCTCTCACACGCAGACACGGCCTCCTGGGCCGGCGTCAGCAGCAGGGCACTAAAACACTTCACAATACAACGGGATCAAACAGAAAATGTATATAATAACGCTCATATGACCCAAAGCCTCTATAGTCATGGGAAAAGTAATTTATATACAGGTGTAACTAACCTCTTGTGAAGCTGTTTCTTACCCCGGTGTGATAATTTCTGAATAACAAAAGACACACAGCTAGAAAAAGAAGCAGACTTAGCTCCGCTCATAGGTGGGGAAGGAAGAAGTACACCCAGATCACGGAGACTAAAGGGTCCGAGAGGTCTGTGGACAGGAGGGGCCAGAGGGTAAGGACTGGGCAGAGCAGCGCAGGGCACGAAGGGAGCGTGTCAGGGACTGATGCCCACCAGATGCTCTGAATACCCGCCCCAGACTAACCCGGGGGCAGGAGGTGTAAGTTACTAGCCGCGCTGTTGACAGGCACATGCTGATTTGAAGTAGTTGTTCAGGTTGGTTATAAGCAGCCTGACAAGCAGGAGGACGCAGTTCTTCTCCCTTACCCTACGGACATTCCAGCCTGGATGCCGAGTCTTCCACACAGAATTTGCCGTGTGCGTCTCACAGGGTTTCCACTATTGACCTTTCCGTAGTTCCTGTGGTACATTGCTTGGAGGAACAGCCTTCCTATACCTTTTTCTCTTTAGACTCATTTAGTACATCGTTTGGACAATACCCAGGCAGCAGCGATGACCTCTTTTCTGTTAGCTAAACAGAACTGCAGGCAGAGTGCAATTTTCTTTAGACTTGTAAGCGTTTCAGGGGGGTGCTAAGCGGGTTTCATGGTAGGAAATCGGGCACTGCAGAAAAGAATGCTGCAGGTGAAGGCAAGTCAATGGTTTGCTCTAGTTTCTGAACAGGGTGTCCATCTTACTCTCTCAACTTGTCCTGGTTTTTCTTTGACTTTCAGAAGTTAATGGTATTTACGACATTATGAGTGAACAGGAATGACATGTGATGACCAGTCTTAGTCTGGATCCCTACAGATTTTTATCCACTCAGCATTTCACCACAGGCCCAGCTATTCCCGACTGCCTTTCTGCCTGAGCAGCCCCAGTTTCTGCTCTCCCATTCCCGAAATCCTTGCTGTCCTTCGCATGCCGTAGGTACCTGCCAGAGAGAGGCAGCAGGGCTTGCTCGTCTTCTGACGGGACAGCCTACGGACAGTGTGGATGCAGGAGGCATCCAGCGCACCTGCAGGAATACTGTTCGCACAGCCAGCTATCTCCACAGCCAGAGAGGCTGCAGCGGGGCTCACCACAACTCAAATCAGATGTCTACAACAGGTTAAATGGACCGAGCTCTTCCAGTGCCCATTTCTCGCTCCTGACTCTAAAGGAAAACTTGTCTGCAAACATCTGCAGCATAAAAACCTAAAGTTAGGTGAAAGGAATGACACCTCAGGGTCCAGCCAGTAACTTCCCTTTCATTTTACTTCCAAGTAACAATATTCTCAAACAGAAAAAGACAGGTAAACATAAAGCAACATGGCGAGACATTTTTAAAGCACAATCTTGCTATAAAATGCATGGGTGCCAAATAAATCTGTCCTCTTGGTGACGAAGTTGTCAGCATTATCTTGACAGGATGCTATCATTCAGCTTGTGCATGCTGAAGTTCCAGTGGAGTAAGGGAGCTGCGCTTCAATAAAACCCGTTTCTCAGTACAACCACTGCCAACACCATGAGCTGTCTCTGCAATTAAGAAAATGTAAAATGATCCCCTGCAGAGAGGAGTACAGTAGCAATGAAGGGAACAGAGTCAAGTCCAACCCTAAGCCAGCAAATGTTTTTCTTTTTACAGCTTCCCAGAAAGGACTTGGCAGGGGACACCACGAGAGACAACGCAGCACAGTAAATTGGGGAAGGCTTTACCATGAGCCTACTTCTGTCATGCTGAAATGCATCTCACTGAACTGTACTCCACAAAAAAAATACGTTTTCTATTTGTGTATGGATGTATGTACATATATATAAATCTGCCTGCGTACGAATGCATGTATTTCCTTCAAAACTGAGTACTTTGTCATAGCTGGAAGCGTGCAGTAGTCACTGCTCTTGAGAGTGACCACTTCTGCCTCTTTGCCTCACAGCCGGAGCGTTACCAGCCAGTCACTGACACCACTTACCCAGGCAAACTCTGAAGTTCAGTTCCACAATGTGTTTTTCTGCTAGATTCTCATTATCACACGTTCTGATCTGCCTGAGGCAGCTATTAAACCCCTTGTCAAGTCACAGCTTACATCTTGACTCTGAATCACATCTTCTTTTAGCCTAAATTACCCCTGCATTTCAATACTCTGAAATAGATACTGCGCAATCAAAGCGTTTTAAAAGCATTAATTGGCACTTATGGCAATAACTCACTTTGTTGTTTTGTGTCAGAAAAACTATTTGTCTGCAGATACTGTATTATTACCACTGGCTTTAGTGCCCCCTTTAGTTTTATGTCCAATAAACAGCATCAGTCCTTTGTGAAGACAACATAATGTTCTCAGTGTCAGGAGGGACTCACACGTAATGCAGAGGAAAAATTGCCTTCGCTGTAGCCTTAAACCGAGTAAGACCTGGCACAATGAAAGCGGAGAGTGCCTGAATTTCTTTCAGCTTGAACGATCGAGAGATGTAGTTTAGAAAACAAAAAGCGATGTAGAAAAGAGACATGCACATGAGGGGGTTTATAAGCATAAAGGGCCACGTATCAGCTGGTGTAAACCAGCAGCTTGACTTTGGTGGCACTGCACTAACTCCCACCGAGTGACCATCTGTGTCAGAAAAATCTGAGCTGGGAAACATGGAAACCTTCTCAGTTTACCTCAGATATGCAAGATCAGCATTTATACTTTGGAACTAGCTTGTTTTTACTGTGTACTGTTGTTAAATCCCACGTTCCTGCTCTCTAAACAGTTCTTGCTGTCACTTCATGCTTTGTTTTCTCAGCCGTTTCTTGTCTGTCACAACATTAATCCTCTTTCTAAGCTTTTGAGAACAAAATATGGTTCTTTCAGCCAGTCACACTTCCCAGAGGGCATAGTGGTAAAAAATGAGATGGGTGAACTGTAGAAGAGGGATTATTTTAACTCTGTCTACACTCCCAGACTGAAAGCGATGAACCACTGCAAGAGTCCAGATTCACAGCAGTGGCTGGGTTCCCTTTGAAGAGCTGCCCCCTGTACCAGAAGGGAGATGGAGGCTACCCAAGTCTGAAGCCAAATGCTGTTGGCTCCTCTCTCCTGGGGAATAGATCACCTTGGCAGAGGTGGATCTCAAATTGCCGTATTGCTACCAAAACTCTGACTACTTTAGGGATTTCCAAAGGCTTCAGGGAAGTGGCAGTGTAAATGTTTCAGACAAACCCTAGAGAATTTTCTGACTGCAGAGCTGGGGCGGCTCAGGACTAACCTCCTGACCCACAGATTGAACCAAAGGCTCCTTTGGAGGTATGCAGTACAAAGGCAGGCACGGCTGCCCACGGAAATCCGAGTTAGCTGGTTCCTGGTTCAAGTCCCTTACCCTGTTCTCCAGATTCAAAGTCAAAAGCACCAGGAAAGAAAACAGATGCCATGACATGTCAGGAGATGTTTCCATCCTGTTGCTTATATTGGGAAGAAACAGATTAATTCAGGATAAAAGATTACACGGTGTAAGTGACAGAGTGGAGTAAAATTAATACAGTGGAATCTCATTGAACGTGACCGTGTTTTTCTCAGGCCCGGGATGAATTAATCCTTCACCCCCTTCTCCTCCAGGAACATTACCTCCTTTGTCTGCAGGGCAGAAGACCCAGAAAATCTTTCCTCTAGACTGAACGATGGTGCGTGAAGCGACTGAGGACTGTTCCTTTCTGTCCCTTGCTCCCCGTGGCCGTTCCCTGCATCCCTGGCTTGGCAGCCTGCACTCCCTATTGCTCCGTCCACGGCTTCTTTCAGCTGGTATCTCTACAGCCTGTCCCTGGCAGCCGGCTGCCTCTCCACCTACTGACCCCATTCTGCAGGCTGCAGCCCTGTGCAGCAGCTGCCTGGGCGCAGAAGCCTCCGCCGGCCGCTCACAGCGGGGGCAGGCAATACAGCTTTCCGGTCACCTCCTTCCACCCTGCTCCCTCTACCCACAGCCTCAGGATCAGGACTCGTTGGCTGAGCTAGCCAGGAATTTCCTAGGAAAACAGTGCATTTTCACAGTATCGGAATATTCAGGAAAAGGTTTAATCTAGAACTGGTCCAGAACAACATCTGTTGTTCAACATCTGTTGAAAAAACAACTGTTTTTTCCTACAGTTCTCATTCTGAAAGGAATGTTGGTATTCCTAGCATCTGTCCAAATTAAAAAATATCACCATTTCCCATGGACTCCGTATTCTCTGCACAGCAGCAGAGGAACTGGTCCCACGATTTCTACCTCCAAACCTGCTGCGAACGGCAAACCTACCCAGCTGTGAAATTTTAAAATCCGATCTCTGAAAGATTCATTCTAAATTGTCACATCCTTCACATGCACCATCTCAAAATGTGTTATTTGCAGACGAAACCTCTTGGTAAAGAGTATACCTATGGAATAACAGCTATTTAGAGCTCAGTGTACTTACACAGTCATTATTTATCAGTTTCCCAAGGAAGAATGGGAATCCCACGCAATGGGAAAAGACACTGGCTCACCTGGGTAGTGCCCTGAGGGAGTTTGCTATCGTCATGAGACCAGCGATTCTCTCCCTGTGGTTTCTGAGAGAGAAATCCTGAAATAATCGCTTGACTGCAGCTGACTCCAAAGCATGCCAAGTTACCGCATCCAATACGCACCCATCACAGGTCTTAGAGTTTCCAGTAAGTACTGAAGTAATTCAGCCCCCTTCTCCAAGCTGAGGTTTCCAGGTTTTATTTTGGATCTCACAGTTTTGACACTATGCATTCCTTGATTAAAAAACAAAAAAGAAAAACAAACACAAAACCCCACCGAACCAAACCAAACCACGCTTACCATTACCAAAACAAAGGTAATGCCCTGTCTCAACCAGGGTATTAAACTGCGTAATATTACTGGGGCTCTGAACATTTTTGAGTACAACAGTCACAGCCTCCCAGGGAAACAGGAAATATACACTGAAGAAAGATCATATCTGGAAGGGTATGTAAGGGCCTCTCATGGGAGTTGAACTGAGTAGCAGAAAGGTTAAAGCCCCCTGAAAGGTAGAAATGTTAGGATTAGCACCAGGCACCTTGAAGGTTTAAGCATCACCTCCAAAGTGAAGTACACACAGTCATCTTAGAGCAGAAAGACCACCCCAACCTGCCTTGGGAAAAACAGCTTGTGACTGGCTTCTCAGCAAGCACCTCAGCAAGCCCTGAGCAGATTCCCCTCAAACTGTTCCGCAGGCAGGAAATTTGAAGACCACTGTTGAGACCAAGCTTTTTGCTGTTCCTCAGAACTGTCGGACTGACATTCCTCCTTGCCATGAACGACTGATCGCAGTGAGGAAGGATAGGTCTCATATTTTAAGCATGCTGGCCCACCTGCATAGCTCATATTTCTCTCTCATACATATTTTATTTTGTGTAATGAGATTTCATAGCAGAGAATGAATTAGAAGATACAGGCTATGCTGGAAAAGATGACATCAGAAAGATGGGAGACAGGACTAAATTAACTGCCAGAACTATTTACGGAGGGCACCCAAAACCCTGAGCAGATTTACTTCTGCTGCTCCAAACGTTCATGCTCTCAAGACGGAATCAGATCAGCCTTGTTCCTTCCAAGTAGTTCTTGACATCTCAGAATTAAACTACATTAAAACACTGGAGGAAGGCGTTAATTCTCTTAACATGTAAAAAGCAGCACCTGCAAACTGTGCAACTGCCAGCACATAGTGTGCCCAGAGATAAAAAACAGAGCAGATATAGACGTGATACCACTCGTCAGTGAAGCACGTCTCATGTGTCTTCTCAATACCAAGGGCTAAATAGCAAGCTTGTTCCAGCCACAAGCACAGCCGCCATCCATGAGTGACTGACTCAGAAACACGCAGTCTCTTTTCAGTGCCCTAAACGTGCATCCTACACGCTCCCCCAGCACGTGGCTAAAGCCGCCTGCTCTTCATCTCACACAGAATGCTAGCTCCGTCGTTCCCTGCTGGCTCTCCATCTTCTGTGCACTGGAAACAGGACCCTCTGTCCCCTAGTGCTACGGGTCATCCAAGCAGTAAGTGCTGGGCAGAAGGAGCCGCTGCCGGGTCTCGCAGTATGGCGATTAAATGGGCTGTGGTCTTGCTCTCAGCTGAGAAGGAAACTTTACAGACTGCAGGAAGGTGACTGGGTTGCCTCCAACTCTGTGCCGTTTAACAGCTCAAGGGTTGTAGCAAATGTTCAAAGGCATCGGGGGAGCGAAACAAGAGAACTAAGAAAAACCTGACGTTACAGACAAAAGACCTAGTGATTGTTCCCTCCTCTCAGTAGCCTGCACGGATCAGAAGGCAGCCAGGCAAAAAGGGAATCGTGCTTAAAGACTGAATGCATTGAGAAAGATATCCTGAAGCATAACGCTCGCTTCAGACAGAGAAATCGCTGTGTCTTTCCCACAAACATTTGCAGCTCGGAGTTAAAGCTAACGATCAAAAAAGTGGACTACAAACCTGCCATAAACTCCAGGAACTCATATATAAGCCAAACAGAAAAACCCACCAACATCATGCTCAGTAGGTAATGACATAATTAGTTTGTAACTACACAGGTCGAAACAAACAAACAAGCAAACAAACAAACAACCTCCCAAACGTGTTCACACGTAACAGACAGGCTGTCTCCAACGTCCCCCCACACACGTACCAAAGCCCTGCTTCCTGGGAAGCTGCCGGACATTGACTGCTGATGCGAAGCAGAGAATAGATCTTTTGGTTTTTCTTTGTCTCTATGCATGGCCTTTTGCTTTTGCTTTATTAAACCGCCTTTATCTTGACCCACGAGTTTTGTTCCATCTTATTTTTCATGCCTCCCTGTCCTGCTGAGGGCAGCGATACAGTGGCTTGGTGGGCACCAGGCTTCCTGCCAGGGTCAACCCACCACAACCACCTAGACCATATACTCATTCCCACAGAGCAAAAACACATGTGGGAAAATAGGATCTAAAAAGTAGCTTAATTTTGTTTTCATGGCAAATAAAAAATATCATGGCAACACTGAGTCTTAAGATAAGACAATCTTTCCATTTAAAGGGGTTGAGTAACAGAGAAACCATGCCCTCTTTTTTTTCTGACCCGAGTTTCACATGACAGTAACACATTTCTATCAGTAACTACTTGTGCCTATTGATTTTTTTTTTTTAAAAAGCCTTCTATATCAAGTGAATTTTCTAACATAACAGACAGCAGCAGACACTGCTGATCAAACAGAGCTCAACTGGCAGATCCAAGATTTAAGCTACTCTTTCTGTCCGAGAAAAGTTAGCTTCTGCCTCCACTTTCTTCCTGTTAACCCTAAGATATCACCATCTCTTAAAAGATCCAGCACCAGCATATTTAGTATCTGGGCACTGTTTTCTACATTTCCAACTCCTTTTCAAGCACTGTATTATTGTAGTAAGCAGAGAGAACGAAATAAGTAAATAAATCATCATACATTTTAAATTTTTGTATTTAGGAGCCTCTCGAGGAATTGTTTCCAAGGTCTTTTTTTCTTGAGAGACTGGACCTTTTGTTAAGAGTTTGCTGGATATGATGGAGAGATTGTAAAGTTAATCAAGTCAGAGACCACAGAGTCGTAGAATCACAGAATGGTTTGGGTTGGAAGGCACCTCAGAGATCATCTAGTTCCAACCCCCCTGCCATGGGCAGGGACACCCTACACTGGACCAGGTTGCCCAAAGCCCCATCCAACTTGGCCTTGAACACTTCCAGGGATGGGGCCTCCACAGCTTCTCTAGGCAACCTGTTCCAGTGCCTCACCACCCTCACAGTCAAGAATTTCTTTCTAATAACTAATCTAAATCTGCCCTCCTTCAGCTTAAAGCCATTACCCCTTGTCCTGTCACTCCACTCCTTGGAAAACAGCCCCTCTCCAGCTTTCCTGTAGGTCCCCTTTAGGTAGTGGAAGGCTGCAATAAGGTCTCCCCAGAGTCTTCTCTTCTCCAGACTGAACAACCCCAGCTCCCTCAGCCTGTCCTCGTAGGAGAGGTGCTCCAGCCCTCTGATCAACTTTGTGGCCCTCCTCTGGACTCGCTCCAGCAGCTCCATGTCCCTCCTGTACTGGGGACCCCAGAGCTGGACGCAGCACTCCAGGTGGGGTCTCACAAGAGCAGAGTAGAGGGGGAGAATCCCCTCCCTCGACCTGCTGGCCACACTGGGTTTGATGCAGCCCAGGACAAGGCTGGCTTTCTGGGCTGATGATCACTGTAAAAGACTCCTTCTGACTAGAACTCCAGATTGTTGTTCTCAGCAACATCACCTCACTTTGAACAAACACTGGAATAATGTTAAATACTTGGCTTTCAGTTGGCTGCAGGATCCACAATTCCATCTGTTTTGTCACCAGGTGAATCCCAGTCTTAATGGTGTTCCCAGACTTAATGTACACAATAAATTGTAATCTGCTGCCTTCAAGTACTCAAATTTGTTTCTTTCCTTTGTGCATTGAAGGTCTGTTCTACTATACAATGCAACTTCTTACGTGATAAATGAAGAGGCACAAAAATTTGACCGCACACCAAGGATTCTCTTCAGAGGGCAGGAGAGCACTTGGCACGTGAAGCAGTACACCCTCTGAATCTTTTCTTGCTCATCATTCGCAATTTGTTCTACTGAATCTGGAACAGCCACTTAAGGGCAGGCAAAGTGCCATTTTATGAAAGCGGTATGAGCGCAGACCGCCAAGAGGCTACATACGAAAATCGAAGTTGCTCAGTGACAGCAGCATTCCAAGCCAGGAATGTCCAAGCAGCTGTGAGGGCTGATCTACCCTGCCTATTTTTAATGGGATGTGTCATCGGGCCTATATTGGTTTCAGAAAAAAAAGATACTTCTGCAGACACGTGAAGGGAGTTTCTGCGACTCCGCTGAATTCAGATTGGTATAATGCAACAGTAGTGTCACGCTGGGGGTTTGCTGGCCTTTTGTTGCATTCCACAAGCAGCAGCGCTGGGTGCAGTTGCACTCTATAGCTGTGAGGCAGGTGAGCCACCATGCACCAGCTAATGCGTAACAGGCATGTGCTCTCTCCCGGCCAGGGCTCACAGGGAGGTTTACCCCTTTCCTGCTGAATCCGGATTTACACAGGACAGAGTATGTGAATGCCTACGTCCCACCACAGTCCTGCTGAGATCAGTGGACATTGTTCCACTAGCTTCTACAGAAATCAGACTGGCTTAGCTTTGGTAGAGGGCCAAGACAAGTAAATCCTGTCCTGTGGATTCAGCTCAGAAGACCACTTCTGCAGCTTTTAGGCTGGGAGATCTACGTCACAGTTAGGGTCCTTGGGGTTACAACCACTTGATTCCTAATTGAAAAGAAGTAGGTGTGAATACTCACATATTGCTTTATCATACTGTCATGGCAACAAAACCCTCATAGCTGCGATGTCATTGTTAGTCACATAGCAAAGGACAGCCAGAGGATGTTCACTGCCTCCGCCCACCGAAAGGTTAATACCACAAAAAACTCCTGTTCCAAAACACTGAAACATCCACTATTGTAATATCTATTTCAGGACCGCTGTAACGCAGTTGCCTTTGTGCGTGTTCACAGATGTTACACGTTCTCTTGAATGCCCTGTATTTTTCCCTCTGGTTTGATAAACCAGAATTATTCCTCACACCTACATATTTTTTAATGGAACATATTTTACGAAATAAAAAAAGAAAGGCTGGGTAATGGTAAATATGTTATAGGGGACCTCAAAATTAATTTGTGAAATAATTCCAGGTACAATAGTATTTGTAACCAGACACCAGTCTGGTATAATAGGCTGAACAGTTGTATGAACTGACTTCTACACACTACATAAAAAAATCAAGTAGAACATAGTTTAGAACATGTCTTTTAATTGATGATGAATTTCTACAGTGCTACAGTATTAACAATCTCTAAAACAAGTATCTGAATCTATAGCCCAACAAATCTTATAATCTTTGCAAATAAATAAGTTATTAAAAGTATCATATTGTGTTGTTTTCCTGTCTGTGTAAACTGCCAGTGGTAATGCATTTCAGAAAAAAATAACAATAATGAGCAGCTGCGGTGCATTTACATTATTAAGAATCTTTAAATACAATTCTATACCTGATACGCTTAGATAAGTATTTCTGTACTTACACTTTTACAAAGCCATCAACTGAAAGGACATAAAATACATTCAAGACTGAACAAAGAAGCAAGAGAGCTGTGAATAAAAAGACAACATATTTCAGTTGATACAACATGACACAGAAAGTATTACACACTTTAGAACTGGAAAGCCACTACCAGTCACAGGCCTGGACTCGACGGCAAGTTCCTATGAGAGTTACCCAGCACCCAGGTTTTCCACAGTTTGTCTTGGTACAGCCTTAAGTCCACTTGTGAGACTTACTTTTGTGACCTAAGAGTTCACAAGACAGGTCTTCTCAATCTGGTAATTCATAAGGATGAATCCCTTACTGACAGCTGTAAAGCCCTCAGTCCTACTGATGGCACTCAAGACGCCCAGAATGACATCAGTGGCGTAGAGTACCAGACACTGAAATGAGTACCACCCACTAGTAAGGTGTGCCGTCACGAAAGCAAGTTTAAGGAGCTATCCTTGGCAAATAAATACTAACCTGCCACTTCAACAGCCTCATAACGCTTAGCAGGCCCTAACAATACTGCAACTCACTTGTGCAAGAGAAGATAGAGCTTTGCAGAAACATGAGGTGTTTGTTTCTTAAACAATCATTGTAACGAACAGAATAAAACATTTTAATGGGCTACAGTTAATCATCGATAAAAAGTGTATGTTCAGCATGAATTTAAATTGTAAACTGGTAATAAATAGTACAGTATCTCTGAGCACATCTTAAAATATACATTATGAAATAAAATTTAATTTTCAGAAAAGCTTTCAACCTTTTTGTTCAAAACAACATTTAACCAATCCTTTATAAACAACTGCAGCCAGTTTGCCTGCCTGAAAATTTTTATTTATGAAGCCCTCCTGCCTCATGCAGAACATTTATTTGTATTAACTTCCCTGCCTTATTTTTTTCTAAGGCAGATTAGCAAGAGCCAAATTCACAAAAACTGTTGATGTAGCAGCTACCTTAAATTATAATTTATTGTAATGGTTGTAATTTGTTTTCATTCTTGTTTATTTAGTAATCATATAAATATCCAAATACCCACTGAAGTAAGCTATTGTGAAGACTGCAAGTACCACAGCCAGAGCAGTACCTAGACCTAGAGTGAAAATGCACATATTTCTTTCTGGATAAGAAAAGGTAGGTTCTGTCTGGTCACAGACAAGGTCTCCATGCACCTCCCTGTGAACTAGGCACTGCAATCTGCGCATTAGCAAGAACCTGGCTGTTATGTTCAATGGGAATTAGAAGCAGCACACTGCACTATTTCTCCAAGGTTGTTAATTTTGAACTACACTAGTGGTGGAACTATTTAAGGGTGCACTTGGCAGTGCTAAGTTTACATTTGGACTTGATGACCTTAAAGGTCTTTTCCAACCTAAACGATTCCATGATTCTACTGAGAGCAGTGTGGCACAGCTATCTTGGCATACCAGTATTTCAAGAAATACAAGCTTACAGACAGCACTAAGATAGCTGAGTGGAGCAAAAAAGCCCTTTGTGCACAGAGATCCTCCCAGCTGATCTCATAAGCTCCCTATGCAGAAGGCATGAGAGCATGTGGAGTTTCCTCTCTTCTCACATCCTGCATAGTGAGAGGTGAGAGAAATGACGTCTATCAATGACTGCTCACAATGGCCTCAGCGACCCTCTTGGCAGCTAACGTGGAGGATGCAATTTCTCAGCGTCGTATTCCTTTGTACTGCTCACGCCCTGAGCCTGGGATAGGGCCTCTAGACATTCGGGCAGAGCTGTGAAACAAGGGGATTCACCCAATCTGTCCCACAAGAGCTGTGTGAGTGCTGGGGGAAACCTCAAGAAATCCAACTGCTTTCAGCTGGAGTTTATAAAAGGGACCGTGTGTTTCTGTTACTATCAATAGTAGGAAATGTCACCTGATGAATACGAATCCCCTTCCAAATGCGGATTTATGTGTATTGTCATTAAAAAGCTTTGTAAGGTCATGCTCTGTATTAATCCATTCCAGAAGGCATATATAGAACAAGTAAGAAAACAACTTTAGACAAACAATTTGTTAAAGACTACATCAAAACATTAAAGACGCTGATGTGTGAATACATTCCTAATCTTTCATAAACAGGAGGATTTCAATGCTTTAGAAATTCAGGAATATTGCAGAAAGGAAGACAAGAAAGACGGGTGTCAAAAAGAGGTTGGAAAGAGAGCACCATATGAAACTCATACTTAAGTTTTTACATCCATTTAACAAGCTAACTAAATGTTTCACGATGTTAACTGCAATTTAACTAAGCTACCTAGGATAAAATCCTGGCCCGTCTGAAGTCAATGGTAAGAGGATTTTACCTGCAATTCTCACTATCTTTGAGAAGATATTAAAACAAAAGGTACACACTGAGGCTTCAGTGGAAGGCTTCAATCAAAAAAGAAGAAAAGAACATGTCGCTTGTTTATTCTATAGTACATGCCATGTAAACTAATCTACACGACAACCTCTCTGGTCTATGAAACATTGAATGCAACACTGTAAGTAAATTTTAGCTTTATTTTTATTCATTTATCATTTAGCAAGGCTCTTCTGTAGCTGTAAATCACTTTTAAAATTGCATAATTACCTTGCACACTGTTGCTTTATGAAGGTGCAAACCCTGTGTTTTATCAAACAGTGCCATATTTTTTCATGTCACATGTACAAAAGGATATAAAAATAGCTCCTTGATTGACATATGATAATATCCTTAAGGCACAATGAAAAAAGAAACCGGTATTACAGCACAGGTATTCCTTTTATTACAGGAATAGTATCTGTGGGATGCACTCATCCGATCAACGATTTCAAAACCACATCCTTAAAGTATCCATTGCATTTTCAGTGAATTGATAGCTATGGTCTTCAGTGAGCTGCCCAGACAGTAAAAAACAGCCACAGAACTTAATCTAATCTTAATTACTCATATTTCATCAAGCTCTTCTGCTTGCTAATTGCGGAATATGTCTAAAAACTGCTGTGATGTTCCTCATGGATCAAAAAGCAAGCCAAGTTTGTAAAACAATACTCTATGAACTCTGGACATATACAGCTGCTAGTCTGAATGTGTGTAACAACTATTTTGTGATTCAGTGTTGTAAATGTAGTTTATGTTTTAAACTGTTAATAATTCTAGCTGCATATAAAACAGAATAAGTTAAATTATAGCACCTTGCGTGAAATTTGTTCTAAAAAATACAAAGATTACACCTTTCAAAATTGTAAGAAATACAACTATTCTATCCCAAGTCCAGTATGTACCTGTCATTTAAAAGGAAGCTAATTTACATCTAACAAAGACATGCATAAATATCACAAATTTAAGGCACAAAATAGAACTTGAAAGTCAGGGATGTAGCAAATCCTTGCATTTTCATCAAATTACCTGATACACCAGAAAAAGGTGTATCTATGATTTTCAAAAAAGCTGTATTATCGTCAAATCACTGAAGCTAAAAATGGAAATGCCTATTTGAACTACGTGTAGTTCAAACTCTCGCCAAGGGAGGATTATTTTCCAATACTGTGTTACATCTAACTTAAAACCTTCCAAGAAATTGCATGCCTTGAAAAGCACTACTGTGTCCTTCCATAACATAACTGATCTCATTGGTAGGACCTTTCTCCTGATATTCATTGGATATTTACCTTGTTTCAATTTTAGATCATCAGTTCTAGATCACCTTCACGATAAGAAAGCCTCTTCCTTTACATGTATTTGTCAGATAAGAAAAAATTATACATACTTAACAACTCAGTCTTTCCAACTTCTCATTTCAACAGATTTTGTTACTGTTCGCTGACTTTTCAGGAGCTTGACTCAATCCCTCACCCCTGAGATACTCAAAATGTAAGACCGTACTCCAGAAATTACCTCAGCAATCACAAGGACTATTTGGATTTCCAGCTGCCTGACGCACTCTTCAGCATATACACTCTTCTTTTGACACCAGTGATGCCAGAAGCAACTTTGTTGCCTACATTCTTCTTACTACATTACTACATTCCAATCTTCTCTCTCAGTAAGCATCCAAGTTTCCTCAAATGCATTACCTCTTCTTGGAGTCTCTTAGGCTGTGCCTAATTATTTTCCACATTTAATCGATCTGTTGGACCTCTCCCACTCAGGTGTCATATAGTGTAATATCATCTGTAACAGCTATTAATATACTGTAGATCCCTCTTGCAGATAATTCAAGACATTAAACAGAATTAGGTCAATGCAATATAAACAATTAATGGGGAGGGAGCAATTAAAATTGCATAACGGGATGATTCAAAGCACAATTTATATCTTAAGACGCTACTTCAAATATATTTTATCCCACTTAGCTATTTATAGGGAGTTAAATATCTCATTATAACTACAGTTTCTAGATGCAATACCGTAATTTTTTGCATACATAATTAAATGTAGAATAGGAAACATGCTGACAATCAGTCTTCCTCTGCAAACGAGTCCCATTCCAGCCACTGACCAGAGAAAGGTAGGCCCATCAAGTCTAGTCCTCAGCACAAACTTTTAACCAGCTAGGGTTATATCTATTATTCTACATATCTTTAAAATTACAAATGAAAATACAGAGATCTCTAAATTTTCACTGACAATCAAGAATTCAGCTCCTTTCAGAAGTCCTTCTGGAATTCTACAGTGTGATGCTGTAATTCAAAGAATGTTAAACAACATGCTGACAGTACTTATAACTGGAAAGATATTATTTACTATTAAGCTTAAGTAACATTTAAGCCACCTAGGCTATTAAAAATACCATTACCTAATTTATGTTCTGTTTTCCAGAAGACTCACTTTCAGTACAATTTATCAATTCTCCTTCTGTTCTTGATGATGACTACAGCTCAAAACAGACCTTTCAGAACAGAAAGCACAGTAACCAAATATTCCAATTTATATAGCTATTTGTGAACCTATTTAAAATAAGAAAATAATTTGTTTGAAGAAGTGAACAATTAAAAATCAAAGTGGATGAAAAGGCAAGTCTGAAGATATATTAATTGTAAAAATAATACAGTCCATACTATTTTATGCACAGTTGTTTATTCTTGTTCCATGTTTTAAAACTTGGACTCAGAAAAATCACAGGAAGTTTTGGTTTTTTACCCTTTTTTTTCCATTAAAGCACCATAGTTACATGGCTTGATTCAATCGTCCTTTTCCACAATCACTTCTCCATAAAGCACCCTTCTTCTCTGCCGCAGCATGTGGAAGTAAAGTTGTGGAAACACTTGATCAAAGCATGAAAGAAAGTAAATTAGATTAAAAAATGCAACAGATCACAGAATGGAAAAAATACAGTTTTGCAGAATGATGAACTGAGGAAAAACTATGGCATACAGTGCCTCAGTTGGTTAAGGTAAATAATAGCTAGTCATAAGCATTACAGTGAATTACAAAACAACAGTTACTCAGAAGTCAAACAAGGCCCTCTGAATGTATACCCTGTGTTCAAGGAACCTCACCGCAACATTTTCTTTGTCTAACCAGGACTTAACCACTTTCCAGCAGTGCCTGAATCTTCAAATCTGTGCTAAGGTAAGCATGTTTGAATCAAGACTTTGAGGAGGATACAAATTTAACATACTTACTAAAGTTCGAAGAGATGCGCTCCCTTACCCTGGCCCTCTGAGTTCTATTATATTATTGTTCTGCTGATACATTTCATCCTTTTATTTAATGGATAGGAAATTGGATTTATTCTTGAAGCATTAAGTTACATAAACAACTGTAAAACTGTTAGTAAGTCATGATAGCTTAGGACATTTTTTATTTCTATAAAAATCCCTCTCATTGGCCTTCATGATTTCTTGTGACAAAAAACTTCACAGTATGTGCACATACTGTGGAAGTCCATTTTTAAGGATGACTTCTTAAAGGAATACCTTCAATGGATGCAGATCACAGATTCCTTTAACTTCAATCTCCCTGCTTCTCACCGCCTCTCCCTAATCTCTTGCCTTGTTTCTACCCTTATTGCCCAGACTATCTGAAATAGTCTACTTGCCTAGCTTGGTCTACCCTATTCGTGGTGCTATATTTGAATCAGGTTGCTCTCTCCTTGTCTACACTGCTTAGGTACCGGTGGAAGTAACACTGGAAGTGAAAGACAGATAGTCTCTCTAATCTTAGCTCTGGTTAGCCAGTTCATTTGTGGCTTCTGGTACCCAGAAGTACAAGGACAATCTGATTAAACTCAGGACTGAAGTATGTTCAGAGAGGTTTGGGGCTGGATTTCTGTGAAAATGAAATCTTGGAGAATATTGCTTCAAGTTTTTCCCAAGCATGCTCAACTGGTGATTTTCAGAGGTGACACATAAGTGGATATTAATAGCAACAGAAACAAGGCAAATCTCTGGCACAACTTGCAGGACAATTTTTAAGGCATTGCTTCAAAGTGGCAGAAGTGGTAGAAATTCTCAGCAACACAGTCACAGACGTTTCTGCGTGCAAGCAAAAGTTTTTTTTTACTTTGTCCAAGTCTTAGAAATGTTTTTAGCATTTTCACTGAAATTTCTAAGACAGCTTATGTTCTGAGGCAGATAACAGGATGGAAAATTTCAGTCTAACCAATTAAAGCATAGTAAAGCTTGGAACAACAGAAAACAGGCTTTTATAGTAGAAAGTGTTTGGCAAATTTAACTACAGGCAGTGTTTCCAGCACTGCTAACAATGTATTATTTTGTTGTTAGCATTACTACAGTTAAGTAATACTTACATGGCACATAGGAGAACATGACAATAATAAGGAAGTAATAGTAGTCAAAGGAGACATTATATTTGTTGGGAAGTCTCAGTGAAAACATTCCTGTTCTCTTCACATAGGGTAAAGCAGCATATATGGTTAGCAGTTCACCAGCAACTCCAGCAGGATACAAAATGATAAAAAAGTTGTATCTGCATTGAAAAAAAACCCTTGTAAGAAATACCTCATGAACTTAAAATTTCCTCTTGCTATTATTAGTGGCACAGCAATGTGTTACAGCAGTTCCTGCACCAAAATCAAGGACTGCATCCTGACTTGGCACAGAATACCAGTTTCAGTTACTTTGGAGAGCATTGCTTAGGTTTACAGAGAATGCATTCCTCAGTCCTCTTATTTAAAAACAGTGAAGTATCAGAATGTTTGTATATCTTTATAATCTTAAAGAGAACAAAAATTTAAAAATTTGTAGTCTCCAACAATGTCTTTTTAAAAAACATTTACTGATCTTGCTCCTGTTGTCACTAACAGGATTCAGACCAGGACTGGATCCCAAATTCAGATGATCCTACGTATTTTTGTCACAGTGCATGCACACTGGGTCAACTCTATGTATTATAATTTCTTTGAAGATAATGAAAATGTTGAGAAGTATTTTTTTACCCACTGTGGCATGGGAAATCCAAATAATACTACATTTACCACTAATGGAATTGGAAATTAAAAATAGAAGAAAATGAGAGTGCCAGAAACTTATCAGATCCATTTTAAAATGGGAAGGTGATCAAATAAAAGGCAAAGACATTCAGTTGAAGAAAATGTGGTTTGAATGCCACAGGCCACCCAGGTGGTGGCAAAATGAAAAATGTAATTAACAGGGTTTGTGCTGTCCTTACGCACAGCGCACCACAGAGATAAAGTTTCTCTTAAGGAACTGCTCTCAGGTTCATGCAGGGAACAGCAATGAGAGCTGTCGCACAGAGAAGGGTACAGTGTGCACTCCACGACCAGAAGAGATGAGATCCAAACAAGCAACAACCAAATACGAAACCCTCCTAGGAGCAAATGGGCTTAGAGGACTCACAGGTCAGGGAAGAGATTAGGGGAGTTGATGCCGTGACAGTTTGTCTCTATGCACCAAAGTAAAAATTCTGAACTGAAATTTAATGCATCCCTGTTCCATTAACAATGGACAGGCAAATCTTTTACAATTATAAGCTAAAAATCAGAAATTTCCAGCTCCCGGAGTACTGAATTTACGCCCAGTTGTGCTGTTTGAATATCCATAAATCTTGATGGGATATTTTGGACCCTATGAAAAGATAATACATTTTCAAGTGTTGTGTTTATAGTATATTTCACCATGTTACTCTGCTGTGGGAATGTCAGTTTTCCCTATTCTCTATTATAAGGAAACAAAAATTTGGTCATTCAGGATACACCGACTTGATGGCAAAAAGTGTATCTGTCAATGTAGTACTTTCTGAATGCATTTCTCTTTCTGAAGCCTACATAAAAAATTATTAATGAAACCAAACCTGATTTTTTTTTAAGTTTGCCACTTAGTGCTTAAACACAACCAAGCCTACCACCGTAGGTATTAGCAAAAAGGTAATGTATTCTAAGAATGGACATAAATATCAGACATATCAAAGCAGCGCATTAGAAGCATCAGAACTGCATTATCTATCAAACAAAAATAAAGGAAAATAAACAAACACACTCTTTTAAACAAGAGTCACCTGTGCTGAATGTAGGTAACATATTTTCCTTCTAAACACTGTAAGTCTGTTTGTCTTACATGTATTTTTCAAATAATGACTACAAAGAATACTACTCTTCCAGTTAAGTCTCCTGATAAACATGCAGTCTCTGTAATATATCTGTTCCAGTGGCCAACCTTAAGTATGCTTCAAAATCAAAGCAGTTTTTGATACAGAGCACACTTTTTATGTGGGCTAAACTAAGTCAATATTTATCTTTGCTACAGGAATATAACCTTACAAAAAGCTCTGATAGAGCAGAACTTCTCATAAAGTAATAATATGCATTCAGACTGAGTGACAACAACTCCCATATTTTCAAAGACCTAAAATCCAGGAAGACTAGCACAGGTGCTTAATTTTGGGCATTGTATTCAAAGCATCTTAAGGAGTCAGACTGTAACTTAAAAGATGACTCCAATGATAAAGAAAAAACAATTAAATTAAAGCAGAGTTCAAACTGTGAGAGACAAAGCAAAGAAAAAAAAAAGTCACACCCCAAACCGTCAAGTAACAATGATCCCAAGTACAGAAAGCAACCGACTTGCACTCTGCTGACAGTAACCAAAGCTCAAACATCTGCTCTCCTGTGTGTTAGCTCAGCATGCGTGAAACTAACATGCACAGAACCATGAGAAACTGAAGTGCAAGACATCTCCACCTGGCCCATTTAATGAAGTATGGCAAATGGTTGAGCAGGTTGAATGTGTAGAAGGAATATCGAGTAATCTCTGTCACAGTCCATACGACCAGAAAAAGAATAACGCTCTCCTCATTCTGGATCTGCAGAAGTATAAAGAACCAATACTTTCTTCATCCTTAAGCTTCTTTTCTGTGCAAACTGTGACAGACTTCTGTTTAAGATATATGGAACAGAACTAACATCTTGTAAAGAAAGAAAATTTTGGCATAAAAGTAATATGCTGAAACCATTACCATGTACAGTTCTTTAGCATATGTATTTAATAACATACAGACATTTTGCAAACTGAGCAATCTTTCTCCATTATGCAAATATCAAAATATCTAACCCTGTAATTGAGCTTATTCCTCCCGTTATTCTCTATCTGCATTTTTACTATGCTAGGCAACTCTCCTTTTTAGCTGTGGCTCTCTGACTTGATTATTTTCTTACTTCCCAAAACAGCAAGAAGAAAACAACGCTACAGAAGACATATTCCTTTCATAATCAGCCACTACCCATTCTGTGTTTCACTACTCTGTCTCCTAGTCTTTTACTTTTTATCTCGCTTCTTCCTCACCATGCAATGCACGTCTCCATGAAACCTTAGACAAAAGGAATTGCTTAGTATAATCTGCTAACAGGACCTTAGTCGCAGAAGATGAAATTTGGCAGACTGCAGGGAGCTGTAAGATAGTTAAGGAGCTGGAACACAGATGGATCACTAAATGAAGAGTAGTTGGTAGATCAAGAGCTCTGGGTAAACTCACTCAACGGTCCTGTTTAAGTTCTGAGTCATTAAACTGCCTCATCGGTAGGTAGCACATCTATCTGCTGTTTCAAAACATTGGTTCTTTTTCACTCTAAGTGAACAAATAAACAAAAGTCCCCAAACACAAAGAAGGTACATGGGGATCTATTACAAACACTACCTTCTGAGAAGAAGAATTACACGCAAGTAATTTTCTTTTCTTTAAATGGGAAGGAATTTTGTAATACACTTCCATGCCTGAAGGCTGAAAAGCTCCAGGGATGTCTGTGAAATAAAATAAATTTTTCTGTTAAAATGACAAAAAAGGGAAACAATTTTTTTTTTAATAAAATGCAACACGGTGACAAAGCTTAGTACATCTCAAAGATGCTGAAAAAGCACAACTCTGTCAAAAGTCACGAAGAATTGTAAGTGCTCATCACCTCATAAAATCGCGTCCTCAATGTGTCAGTCAAAGAAGGTGCACTTTCAGTGAAAGGATCTCACTGACATCAGAAAAGAAAAGGAGATATAAAAATACCACCAAAGTCACAAACAAATAGCAACAACTGAAGTGCAAAGACATCCAAACAAATAAGCAAAGGGAAAGACAGAATTAGGCTCTTAGCCTCATGTGATTAGAGACAAACACTGATAACCCAAACTTGGATTCATGTCAGAGTGCTATATCCAAGCAGAAGAGCTTTAAATAAGTATGCAGAGAATTCCTATCTGTTGCCTTGCAAATCTCCAGTCAAGTAGAGAGATCTGGGTCTGGCTATTATCACTAACATGCCTCTAACACACCTAAAGGGACCCTGAACATTCATGCCTGCTAAGCAATAACAGCGTGAAATACAATCAGACATACATTAAGATGTGTTTTTTTCTCAGACACAGCTTGACCTACTGTGCTGAAGATAGAGGAAACAAATGAAATGACTGGATATGCTTAATCCACTGCAGATAATAACAATATGGCAAAATGCAGTGCTATATTACTGCATTCATGAAAAACTTTCAGTACAAAAACTTGTTAATCTTTGAGACATTTTCCCTTAAGGGAAAAATGGAAACACTTAGCTTACAGGAAAAAAAAAAAAGCGCTATGAAAAGCCTATTCCATGTTAAGAAAAGCGACAGTAAAGGAAAATAAGAAGTGTAGAAAACCAGTCCTCTGTGAACTGAAACAAAGGGATTCCACAACTAAGGCAGGTGCTATGATAGCCCATCAGCAGAAAGGCATATGCCATCTGCTGGTGAGACAGTTTAATGGCTCAGCTTTTTAAGTTCAAAGACATTCAGGAGCAGACTCAAAATCCATCACTTAAATTCTCCCATGTCCTTCACAGAAAACAGACCTCAGAAACTGAACTGAATGTCCTATCTACTCCCTGTAAGCAGTAGTAAGCAGTTTGTTTCATTCCGCTAATGCATCGCTAGACTTACAATAACCACCTACAGCCAGGCAAGTAAACTACCATCATTGATACCAGACCTTAAGTGTCGCTGTGCTGTGCTGGATGACTTGATATAATTTTAATGAAAACAATGCAGTACGCATGACATCAAATGTGAATATTACCATAACATTAAAATCTTGAGAAGGTTCCTAAAATAAATTGCAAAATCACAACCATGTTTATTCAGGTAAATTCAATTTAAGACATATTTTCATTTAGATTAATTCAGTAAGTGCCAATATAAGCTTTTGAAAGGGAACTAGTAACACTGTGGTAGATTTGCTAGTAAATAATAGCAGTAGTCATCGATCTCACTTAGGCAGACCAGAGTTGGCATGATGTGGAAGACAGTGCTGATTCACAGCTAAGACCCAGACCCAGTCTCCTGGGTAGAAGCACAAAAATTCCACCCTGTAACTCCAACTTCCAAAATGGCACTCAAGTATGTAAGTATTCTCTGGAGGAATGTCTTTAATTTTTTAATTGGTCTCCCTTGTTAAATGAGAACTGTATTAAAAACTTCTCCTTAAAAACAGTCAAAACACCACTTGCTCACGCACGTACCTGTTTTATGCTATGTGCAATGAACCACACCATGAAGATTCTTGAACTCACTTGGACCCCAGTCACAAGCACAGATGTGTGAACTATTCCTTAAAAAGAGAAACATGTTATCTCTGTTCCACAATTCATGTTTTAATTAGTTACAGGAGAAACTAAAACAAAGAACTCACCAACTGCACAGTGGACTACCTGTAAATAAAAATAAGTTAGAGGTTACTGATGTACAG
This sequence comes from Psophia crepitans, assembly GCA_013399095.1. Lineage (NCBI taxonomy): Eukaryota > Metazoa > Chordata > Aves > Gruiformes > Psophiidae > Psophia > Psophia crepitans. The sequence goes on from VWZZ01003270.1 coordinate 509,456, forward strand.
TATGTTACTATCTACACTATAAACATGGCCTTTTGATATTAATATAAACCTAGGCTTAATTCTGACATAGGACTGCGGGGGTTTTTTGGTCTCCAACTAACAGTCTTTAAAAGAAATACATGTCAGAGCCCTGGCAACCAACGCTGTGATGCGCTGAGTATCTAATCTGTGCAAACACATGAAAGAGATTTATTTTCTTAATTAACTGTGTATATCACGTATTTAGATACTTACAAAGCATTTATTTTTTCAACTAGTAAGCTTCCTTTCCATTATCTTATTCAAAGAAGAATTATACAGGACAGTGTGGAGGCAGTCATATAAGGGATGCTAAACACATGTCAATTTTGAAATGTTCTGTATTCATTATAGATTAATAACATTATTATAATTTTGACAATTACAGCTATGAAGCTTCAGATCCATTGTATTTTCTGGTCAGTAATATTTAGCAAACAGTACTTTTCATTATTTTGACAGATTTGCATAGAATTACTTGCTGTGTAAGTTTAGTAGCATAAAAGCCTATATACAGCTGGCCACGTGATTTCAATAGTTGCTTGAACTACGGATGTTGTAGGCAGATTGAGAAAAAAAGTTAAAATGTAGACAGGCACTCTTTGTTGTGCCTGGGAAAGAACTGTAAGTGCTCAATACACCCAACAGTTTCATTCCATAGACGTACCATAAACTGAGACCCCTAGTGCACAGCTGGCCAAAGTCGTGTTATTCAAAGAATACTTTGCACAACTTGCACAGACCTTGCTGTAACAGATTATATGCGGGATAGGAATCCAGTCTGGAAATATACAGAAGCAGGAAAGGCATGGAAGGAGAATAAGCCCAGTATAAGGAGGAAGAGGGAAGCTACCGTCTCTGGAGACGGAGACAAGATATCTGCCATGCTAGAGGGTTGATCTGCTGTATGGAATGCCTTCAGAGATTTTGCCTTTTGAGTTAAGGACTGTCAAATCAACACAGTTCCCAGGCAGCATTTGATTTAAAGAAATATCAGAATTAGGTCGGAAAAAAACGTGCCTGTTTGTTTCAACAAAATACCTTGCCCCCCAAAAAAACCTTCATTAAATAATAAAGTTAAAAGGACTTTAAGTACTAATACAATCTTTTGTATTAAATTCAGGTTAATAATGTGTTTTGCCTATGATATGCATCATCCAGTAAAGCAAACTAATGTTTAAAATTTACCTCAAGCAAAGCAAATGTCTGGAAAAATTTAAGCGTCCTTTGAACGCTTCTGAATAAGCCTCTATGTGTTCCTTTCTGTATATAAAACCGCACCATGGCAATACCTAATACCAGCCACCTACAAAAGAAAGAGAATTGATACATTTCAAATTAGAATTCTAAAAATATCCATCCACTGTAAATAATTTAGTAGAATATTTTCTTCACTGAATATCTTTGCTTCTTCACTTGTCGGTGTTCTTAGGAGACTATTAAAAGTATATTTAGAGATAAATATTATAGATTATTATGTAAATATTACACTCTTTTATCTCTCTATTTGGAAAAGGGTAGAGAATGACTTGTTTACCTTCAGAGGACTGACCTGAATTGAGGAGACCCCCCGAAACCATGGGTCCATCAGACTTTTCACTAGCAGTGACTACATATTTTTATAATTAAATCCTCATGCATCTTACTGTGAATTACTGTTATTTGAAAACGTGATGAACTCAGCACTGAAGCCATCGTTTTGGGTCACAAGTTTGTATAAGTAAAGGCCCAGAACCTATGCACATCATTTTTACATTTTTCATGGCCCCATAACTCATAATTATCAGAAATTTCTAGTGATCTGAATGCTTCTGTTTGTGATTGTTCAACTGAAGTTACCACTATGATTCAGTTTTCAAAAGTATTGAGAAGTCATCTTTGAAAATCAGACTCAAAGTGCTGAAAGACGGGTGCTCTATGCTCCTGGCTTCCAAAGGCAGGTGTATGTAACTAGCATATTTGATGATGTTTTGCCTGATTTTTTAATACTTTTTTAAGGAAACTGAACAATGATAACCCTCCCGATGTAAAAGAAAGAAAATAATAGTATCTTTTAATCGAACTGGAATTTAACATAAAACTTAAATTGAGATCTCACGTGGAAACTGAGACTTAAAAAAAATAAACTTCCAAACTGTGGTGGGTTGATCCCCACCACCCAGCCCAGACCCAGCAAAATAACCCTAGGCATGTGCAATTCCTTCCACATAATCAATCCATGTTTAGAAAATTAGATTTTGACAATAGTGTAAGATACTTCCCATCCTTAGCGCGGAGCTATACTGCATTCTTACAAACATCATGCCAGCGAGATGCCTTGAAACTTCGGGTTTCGATCCACAAAGACTAAGAAAGTATGGAAATTCTTTAATATAGACTTACAGGCATAACCACAGCTATGGATAGCTATTTTGAGAATTAGAAATAAAAATAGAAACATTATGATAACTTTAGCTTGACTTCTTATCTGATTATATTGGGAACAATTACCACACAAAGCCATAGCAAGCATGCTGTACAGCGACATGAGCTCTGGCTAAGGAAGGGCTTGAGTGACAAAGCAGAGAAGTCTGAGAAATACTCAGAGGCAGATTCAGAGAGCACATAAACATTCAGAAAAATATTTATATAAACATTTGGATAAATATTTAATACATGTTCTGCTCTTATACTCTTCCCTAAGCATAAGGTATTGGCTGACATTGGAAACAGGGTATCTGGATCTTTGGTTAGACCAGTTACGCTGTAATGGCATGAGAGTCACATGGATCACGACAGCTCTCTGCTCGCCTCAGACGGCATCGACTTCAGCATCAGCCCCTTAACAACTCTTACACGTGGTGGCCACTGCTACGCAGTCACTTGGCATGGCCCATTCCAGCACTTCGTGATGGCCTTTCAAACTCACACAGAGTTAGTCAGGCTTCCCCACACGGTATGAACGATTCCCCTTCTTGATCCCTTCTGCTTTAAGCCCATGAAATTGATCTGCCAGACCTCCAAAATTTGTGCAACTGTTACTTAGATTTTATAACCCATTTTAAATCTGAGTGCATTAATTTGAGGTTGTCTCCCACCACTATGGAAATGAAGAATTACAGGAATACCACTGGCAGTCCTTCACAGTATAGCTGCCCTGTTTTATAGGGAAGTGTTTGACAAGAGGAAGGTGACAGTGAGTTTACGTCCAGCTGGCAGTGGCAGCACGAACAGTGACAGCAACAGCTCTGTCCTAGTCCTAGTCTGAGAAGTCATAACACATCTAATTTAACAAGGCATTTTCTGCACTTCATTCTGTAACAAAAGGGTTGCAGATAAGTAATCTCAGACTACTACATTCAGAAGCAAAGACTGCAAATATTTTTCCTAGATTAATTTTTATTTGGACATGAATTTATGTAGATCAATTTATTTAGTTGTCAGTGGCTTTGACTTTGGATTTCAGGAAAGCCCTTGTACTGGGTATTGCAAATCACCGGGAATGGAAAACACTTTCCGTAATAAAGGTAGCATTTCCAGTTGGGACCCTCAGTAAGACTGGGTACTGCTCTGTCATTTTAGTCCCTTAAACCTTTGTTAGAAAGAAAGACAAGCCTCAATTTTTTACTGGTATGGTTGGTAACATGCATTTATGTGTTAGTTTCTTAAAACTCTAGAAACACTTTGCTATATTGCACTGCCTGACTGTTCCAGTTACTTATTTATCCTGTGTAGTGCCTCTGTTACATGTTGCTCTATTTCAAATGTTTATTTTTCTCTTAAATTGTATCTACAAAAGATTGTAAGAATTTGCTCCTGTCTTTTATTTCTGTTTCCACACAAAATATACAATTCTGCATGTCTTAATGCAGAATATATTAACAGGAGATGGGAGAGAAGGAAGCGGGAGATACTGAATCAGGGCCTAAGGTCAAACCTAACATGGTTTGATAATCTTCTACAGACATATAAAAGTCAGTGCAAAGTGTCAGTGTTCATTAGCAAATTCACACATGGAGCATGGCTGGGAATTCAGTGAGGTAACATTAACCTGCTCGCTAGGAAAAAATTACACTGAGCAAAAGCACTTTTCAAAAGGTGCTGCTGCAATATACGAACAGACTTGAATGTGTGTCCAAGGATCACAGTTGCTGGTGAGAAGCAAGCCATTGCGATCATATTCCCGGCTTTCTGCATCAGTGCTTGAACCTCGGCTCCAAGCACCGCGTATCAGTTTTGCTCTGCAGGATTCAAATGGCAGAGAGCTCACCCACTGGTGACCCAGGTAAAATTGTTCTGATATGAATGTCAGCCTAGAATTTATAAAATTGCTCATTCTTAGTTTTCTTCTAAGCGTGTGGAAATTAATTGAGGGTTTTTTTCCCCCAAGAGTTAGTGAACAAGACAAATTTTTCAAGAAGTGAAAATCCGTGCTGCAAGCATTAACATGAACCTGAGTGCTCCTGTGACCTGTTATTCAAAATAAACACCCATCTTCCTCAAGGCAAAGCATCGCAGAACGGAGCACCAGCTCGAAGGAGCCCCCTGGGTCACCACAGCTCCCTCCCCGCCACCAGCCCCCCGCCCACCG
>VWZZ01003270.1:524478-546706 GCA_013399095.1 Psophia crepitans
CTGGTCGGTGACAGAGCGGGGGCTGCCGCGGGCCCTGCGGGCTTCGCGGGGCTGGAGCGTGGGGGGCGAGCACGGGGACGCCTGTGGGAAACAAGCTGGCCTCTTTAGCAGGAGTAACGTTGCAGCACAGCAAAGCAAATGGTGAGAAATGCTTGTGCTGGAGTGTTGCTGGAAGGACGGAATGTAAAAAGCACCATCTACAATTGTTTCACAGACTGGCACGAGAAAATTGTCAAAGCGTTTTTTATTCAGTGCTCTGAAGTGAATTCCTGTGGGAGCTTGCTTTTTCCCTCTCAAGGGACGCTTGGTGTGCTGTAATCAGGTTTCATCCCTACCTTGCTTGTTCCGAGGCCAAACTAGACAGAGAGGAAATGTCTGGCTTGTACTTGACAAAAATCGTGCTTAATGCTGGTGTGTCCAAACGGACGGTAAAACAACACATAGGCAAACACACTCATTTTGCACATCTGATGTGTGGTTGTATAATACAGTTTGTCTCCTACCTGCTGCTGATGTCTGTTTTACTTTGAGTGGTAAAAGCTTTGTCTGAGGAACAGCAGAACATAAAGGGACTTTTTTCATATTTGGATAAGTACCCCTATATTTCTTACAGCAGTGCAATACCGTGTATGTTTCTTGGAACAAATTTCTTTAGTAGCCTTATACTTGCTGTAGCTTTCAACTACAGATACACTATCTTTCTTAATGTTTATCCAACTTAGAAGTCAGGGCTCCAATATAATTCTTCCAGCTTTTCAGAAAAGCAATTCAGAACTGTTTAAAAAGTATGTGTTTCTTTGGGGAGAAGCGTTCATGCATAAACAAAGGACTGTGATACAAGTTCTGTATGTATGTTATCAGGAATTCTTAATCTGTTGTGTCTTAATAAAACATAGCTCGTTTTTCTTCTCGTCTTGAAGTTAACACTTTTCCACTGAAGACTGCCCTTCACTTTAGAATTTTCTTGGTGGCAAAGTTGGCAATGTTTTACTTTGAAAAGTACTAAATATTTTTTCCTAATTGTTTCGCTGTCTGGTAGTGTAATTTGGCAGTTGAAAGTAAGGGAGAGATTACACTGCTTGCCAATTTTCTGTGGACCATTAGACAATTGAAACATTGGTAATTTTATCTGTGAGAATGATTTGAACTAATAAGATTAAAATGTGATAGCTGAGGTTCTGGCCAATGTTCACTTTTTTACTTCCTAAGGCCGCTGTCTAGCAGTGAAGATCAAACTGCTTGAGTGGGTTTCTCTAGAGCTAAGCCTGACAGATGTGCTTGTCAGCACTGGAAGTTTCATAGTGCACCCAACAGTTGCTTAGGTGCGTTATTCGCAGTTTCTAGGTGCAGAGGATGCCAACACCTTACCTATTGTGCTTGCCTGGTATGATCACCAGTAGATATTTTTCAAAACTATTATTTAGTATGTTGTATGAGCACAAGGAAATAACCGCTCAGTCCCAAATTGTTCTTGGAAAAGCAGACAGTGAGCAATGGGCTAATTTTCACCAATAAACACAACCTCTTTTTTCATGGTGTCCTGAGGGAGACCAAAGGAGTGGCACGCCGTTCAGCTGGTGGCAGCCTACTTTCAGGAGCCTGCTGCCTTTATCCATCACTTAACTGGGTTTGTGCCAGGAAGACGGGAATGATGAAGTCTCCCGGAAAGTGTCCCTGGGCCCTTCTTCCCTGAGGCCCCTTGGGAATGTGCTATTATCTGGATGAATTTCTTGGCAGGCTTCATAAGATAACGTCAGCTGTAAAGTAAGCTCTCATGTTCTCGGGAAACTTCTAAAAGTTGTCAAGCAGTAGTGTTGTTTTGCAGTTATTTTCTCAGAATGAAAATTGAGTGCTCTGCTTTTGTTCTTGCCCAGCAAGAAAGTTTTCTTTGGAAAATCAAATTTCTGAAGCAGGGAGGCAGTGAAAAGCTATTCCTAATTTCATACGAATTTGGTGTAGTTGGTAGTATTGCTGTGATAGCTGTGCATTTTTGGGTGCTGGACAGCTAATCAGTACTGTGTAATAGTTGGAAATGATTTCAGAATCATTTGGGGTGCTGGATTGCAGAGAACACATCTGGAACTAAATTGTTTTCCATTGTTCTGAGGAGCATAACTACCTCCAAGTTCAGAAGAATAAATTTCTCAGTTCAGCCAGTTATCAGTTCAAAGAAATGCTTTGACCGTGATTCCCATGGTACAATTTCTTGTAATAAAACATTCTCGCTATTTAAACTTATTATTCTTTAGATTTATCCCCTTGGTTAGTCGACGTCTTCAAAACCATCCAATTACATGTCTCTCTGAGCTGGGCTTTTCTCTGTTTAGCCCAGGTTTGCCAAAAGGAGGGAAAACTGTTGCAGAGGAGATTTTTGACCCAAGATAAATTACGGAGACTGCAAACTGCGAGTTAACTTCTGGCTGCAAGGGAAGATGAATTCCAAGGATTGGTTCAGCTTGTCATGAGGCTGGCATTTTTTCTGTCCAAGTTGGCCTACCGCTTTTTTTCAGCATTGTTTTATGGAGAAAGATATTAACTGTGAGCTAACAGGGAGGCTGAGTAGAAAATCTGTGGGAATGGAGCTACAGCCACCCCCCTTTTCAGTTATTTGCAAATGTTTATGAAAAACAAGAACTTCTCACTAAAGATATCTTCGGTGTATGTTCTCAGTGAAAAACGGCAACGCCGAGAGGATAAAAATGAGTGGAATACCCCTTCTGTGTAATAGCCAACAAGAAAATATTTTTCAGTATCCCTTTCTGAAAATGAATCGCCAGACTTTGAGTTCAGCTGGGCAATTTGAAGACAACATAGTATGTTCCATAGGCAAAGGAATTTTTATAGAGTGTACTTTCACGGTAATTCTCTCTCTTTCCTCCCAGGGAAGAGCTGTCATTCCCCTCATTTCAGCTGTGACAGAGTGCATTATAATATGAAAATTCAGAAGAATTACGATTCTCCAGCATGTAAAATCTGTTCTTCTAGCTGATAAAAATAACATCCTATATTTGATGTGAAAAGTTAAGTTTCTTGCTGATCTTCCTTCTGAAATGCCACTTCTGCTGTGACTTGGTTTGTGAAGGTCTGCAAATAAATCCTGGCATCATTTATTAGTGTAACATGCCTGTAATACACCTTGTTTACAAAGTAATCATTATCGTTCTCATGTATCTATAATGTGCTCACCTTCCTGCTCTGTAGTAATATTAATGGGTGAAAGGTAGTTTGAGTTCCATGGATTTTTATTAGAGTTTGCCATAAGATGTCCAAACATCTAAATTATTTTTGCCCTGCTTGCCTTACTGTTGTTTGCAGCATTGTCTTACCAGATCTTGAATCCTTTTGTCTTCATTCTGCTCAGCCTGCTGGGTTGGGCGATGTCTGTCTTGGCTAGGCACGGTGAGATCCTACATGGTCTTCTGAAGGAATGGGTTGGGGTGGCCTGATGTCAGCTCAGTCACCACTGCCTGCTTTGCTCACCTTGGATCAGCTAGCAGTGCTGTCACAGGACACCTTCTCCAAGTGCTCCCATAAGGATTTTTTAGGAGTACTGCCAATGGGCATACAGTTAAACTGAAGAAGTTGGTTAACAGCTTTACTGAAGTTGATGGTTCAGCAGGGAATTGTAGTTTCTTTCTATGGTGGCGTTGCCTGTTACAGGTTATTTTCAGTCTGGTCTAAACGGAATCTGGTTGGACGTATTCTTCTGTGCCGTTCTGAGTATGCTAGTGAAATGAAGAGTGGTTAAATTAAAGTGGTGAGTTTTGTAGAATGGACCGACAAATGCATTTATTCATTTTATTTGACAGACAAAAAGAACAAAATTAATTACTTTTAACTTCAGTGATGTGGAAGGGTATGTAATCAGGATTTCTTGGCAACTGCAAAAAAGAAAGAAAAAATTGCAATCAGTTTCAGTCTTTCAGGGCTATTTAAACTGTATTGAAGAGATGAAATAGTTGCAATTATGTCTTTACAATGCTTCGGAATTTTAGTATTTGCATTTATATAGAGAGAGGAAAGAATTTAGCCTTGGGAAGAAAACAACACTTTCAGTGGGAGAGGGGGAAAGAAGACTGAGGGGAGTGTTGGATTTTTTTTTGTTAATTCTGTGGTGCTTACATTGATATAATGGATTTTTCACGATTCTTTATCTTGCTAGAAACTGGTTGTAATTTTAGTCTGTGAGTGAAGACTTTTAGCCATTCTTCTGAAGACTTTACCTGTTCTTTTCTTTATAACTTCAATTACCGAGAACTTCAATTTTTTCTTTTAGAGATGTGCAACTGGGGAAATGAAATTACGTCTGTGAAACCATAGTTTAGTAGAATATTCTGACAATTTTTACTCATATTTGTTTTAACTGCTTCTAATCATGTACCCTGTAAGTTTTGGGTTTGAGGGTGTTTCATAGAATCATAGAATGATTTAGGTTGGACACCCTCCACTAGACCAGGTTGCCCCATCCAACCTGGGCTTGGCTTTTGAGGAGGGGGCATCCACAGCTTCTCTGGTTTTGATCTGGTTTTGTTATTTCTTGAAATTCTAGGTAGTTTTAACATCTTTGAGACTTTGTAGCAGAAAAATAGCTTCGTTGTAAGACTGAAGTTTTTTAAAAGTAAACTTCAATAAAATCTAAAGCTTAGGAAGCTCAAACCTGCCAAGACTTCCCTCTAAAAATGTCATTAGCAATGGTAGTCTTAAAGTTTTCTGCTTTAAGAAATGCATTATGCTATTCACTGCAGTATCTGAACGTTGAAGAGAGTATTTACTCTTGCAAAATTTTAATAAGGCAGTAAAACACTATTAAAACGTTATCTGTTAAGATGCAGAACTAAAGCAGAAGAATCAAGTGACTAGCACATATTTGTATGGAAAATCTGCAGCAATATTTATATTTCTCTTATGAGCACCTAAACAGTCAAACGCTAAGTCTGTGAATGACTTTTTTCAGTATGTTCTGCATTTCTTCTGTCTACTCATATTTTATAAATCTGATGATACGTTTCTTTTAGGACAATTATGAATTGTCAGGAAATTATTTTTTTCTTCTGGGAAAAGTTTGCTACTTCTATCCTAAAATGATCAACTGCAGTTATGTTTTGTATGTAATAGGGAACTTCAAATAGAATCTCAGTGCAAATATTTTTGCTTGGGTTATAATTCCTAAATAATGCACAAAATCAGAAGAGAAAACAGAATTTTATTGATGTTCTAAACCTTCAGATTTGCGTAAATTGGAGGGAAATGGAGCCTCCACAAAATTAATGAACTTTAGAACACAAGGAGAGGTTGGTTTATTTAGGTATCCCAAAAGAGCTCATGCAAGAGCCCACGTACTTTGACCACAACCGAAGTATATGTAACTCCTGTATTTAGATCTTTCTGGCCTGCCTTCCGATCAATAGGTGTAACACTGTCTCCTGGTTTTTTGGTACAGTATTTCAGAGAGACTGGACAGTATTTATACTGAGGAATGATGTTTTGTTTAGAAGGCAGATGATGATGATCAGGTTTGTTTAAATTTTATTCAGAGGTTTAGTTGAAAAGAGAAAAAGAAGATAGAAAACATGTTTGGAAGTACGATTTCAGCATCTAGATATTTTGAAGAACATCATGTTCCAGAACTTATTGAGAAATTTTGAAGATACAGACACAGCTGGGATTTCTGTCAGAGGAGATTCATTTTGCTTCAGAACACTTTCTTAATTATTTGTTTTATATGTGACTTATGATTATGCAGTTGAAGCACCATTTCTGGTGCAGGAGTTACGAAGCTGCAAATTGTTGGTCGATGAAAGATGTGTTGTAGGGAAGTACAGCTAATGCTTACCTTATTCTTTTTTATGTTTTCCTAGGCATCTCTTTCTTTAGGTATAATATATATTAGAGCCTGAATGTTGGGCAGGGTGGAATTGGTCTGTCGGTATGATTAGTATTCTGAGCACAGAAGCAGTGTAAAGGGAGAGGCCTGGCTGAAAAATGTGATACATTAGTTTTGTTTGTCTTGTTTTTGTCTTAGGAATTAAGTATATTGTTGAAGTTGTTTAGAGAGGTATTTTTGTGTTATGCAGAATGGTTATTGTTGTTGTCCAGAGAAGCCATAGCTCTAAGTATTCTTTTCCTCTGAAATGACGGTGCCTATGACTTTGTGAAAATAATTGCAAGGAAATAGTTTCTAATAACTCCTAGGAAAATAAAGGTGAAAGTTGAAGACCTGTAAGGAAAAAAAAAGGGGGGGAAGGGGGAAGGGAAGGAGGGAATAAAAGCAGTCAGAAAATTTAAAAACTACTAATTACAATCTGAGGTGACCTAAAATTTTATAGTCTTGAACTGGTTAAAGTTACTACACTACTAAAATTACTGTAAGTCGTCCTTGCTTGTGCTAGGAAAACAATGCCTTGAATTTGAGTGATACAGCTTTATGGGAGAGAGGTGCTTTGGAAAACTCTAGACAAAGTTCCATCATGTATACCTCCGTGTCACGTAGTCCTTTTTTCCTTTGTGTTTGTCATAGCTGTAATACGTTTCAAGGAACATTCATTTCACAAAGGAGCCAGCGCTATCTTTAAAAGTTGTTTTAGTGAAGTCTGAATTCTGATCTGATCTTGGCTTGGCGTTCACAAAGTTGAACAAGATTTTGTAGCAATGATGAGGTGGAGAAATAGGGTTTGAAGTAAACTTTAATGTTGCTATGGCAGAATTGCTTTTGATCAGGGATAGAAGATGAACATTTCTAGTTTAAGTTACGTTCTACCTCCTGCGCTAACCCATCCTAAGACTTTCAATACAAATGACTCTTTTCCCCTCCCTGTCAGAGTCTGACAGTGACGTGTCAGTTGTACTTGAAGGCTGGTAGGGTCCCTACTGTCAGTCAGGGTAAGCAAATACTGAATGCACATAAAGTTGGTTTTGGTTGGGGTTTTTTTGGCTGTGAATGTGTGCATCTCATTAGAAGAGAGAGCATTGATGGATTTAAAGTGATAATAATGTAAGTAGTTTAAGTAGCTTTAAGTCATAATTTTGTCTACAAAACACTGATGCAACAGAGGCATTTTGCCAAAGCTTCTTTATGGCTCCTCTTCCCGAAGTGGTGAAAGGTGATAGTTGCTCACTAATGCTCTGACAGCCATAGTGACCTATTTTGTGGACAGTCGATGTCAGGTAGTGTACTGCTAACGTTCGCAGTGCCCTGTTAATTTTTAACTGGCCTTGTTTGAGATAGAATTTAACTGAAACTCTAGAGGCAATTTTTTTTTCCTCACATCTACGATTAGTTTTATTATTCAAGGGAATTAACTGATGCTTGTTACTAGAGAAGACAGAAAGTACATAATTAAACTGGTTTTCAGACTGAAATTTTGTAAGAAACTATAGTGTTTGTTGATGGAGGAAATATCCTAACAAGGGGGAAGGTGCTGCAAGCAAATGGCAGTTTTTATACAGGACTAAGTTCAAATTCCAAGAAGGAATGTAGCCATTATAGAAAATTTGTAGTTGTACTTGTGGATAAATTTGCAAAATATTCTTACTGAAAATTAAAATGAAGGTTGTAATCGGTGTGGTTGATAGGGATAAAGGTTTTCATCAATCGCCATCGTATTTTTAGTTTTAGCCAAACTATTTAAATTAGCATAAAAGACAGTTTGTTGTTTTAAACCCTAAGCATGCATTATTTTACTTTTTGCTTTGTAAAAGACAAAACTGATTGTCATGCCATTTCTCTCTGATGACACTGTGAGGAAAGAAGGATCAATTGTTACCAAAAGTACAGACAAACGTCTGTTATGTAGAATAATGGAAAAGGTCAAAGTCAGTTCCATTGGATTTCTCAGCCCTGACTGCTGAAGGATGTGCTAACTGAAGTACGGCATTAGCTATGAGTGAGGGGTGCATGTAGGCTCTGAGCTCGGTGGGAATTTACAGCTCTGGAGACCACCCTGCAGACACGCTTCGACACCTTCCCCCTCCCCACCCCCCCATTTCCTTGTATTTATAAAGTATCCCCAACTAAAGAACCACAACTCTGGCGTAATGAAACAATATTAATTAATATAAGCAGGCTACAGTCTCATTGTTCTGTTTGCATGTTTTGGCATTTTTGTTTGTCATACTGAGTTGATTCTGGCATTATTCCTCTCAATTTTGCTTCACAGTTGTAATGTTTCCTTTATGAACAGGATTTAAAAATCAAGAGTTTCTCTCATTGTTAGCTATACTAGTCCTAAGCATGATTTGGAACAATAATAGACTGAAAGAAATACAGAGTTGTTGTTTGATCAGCTGGTATATCTTAGTGCTAGATGTTAGCATGGTGTCTAACCAGAATTTTTCATATTTTTGTTGATTATGACTGGTTTTTGTAATCAAATAACTTTTCTGTTTCAGTTTAGAGAGGAGGCAATGCTCTTTTACTTTATCTGACAGAACAAATAGAATTGTAACTAAGTGCCATTTAGGATTTCCCTGTGCTCCTTTGCTGTTTTCCTTGCATCAGGCAGTACAGCTGATGTGTTATCATTCCAGTTGTACGTGGCAGTGTTCAATTTTTCCTCAGAAATACATTGAGAGCACATAACCATAGAGCTTTGCTTTTCTGCATTTTTCTTCTGAATTAAGAAACTAATGAACTAGAACCTGACTGATTCGTAGACCAGAGAAACTGATTCATAAAGACAAACCTCCAACTTTGGTATGAATAATTCCTAACAACATTTGGAGATTAGATGTCTTCCTCCTTCCTCTTCCGTCTCCCCTTCCTCTTCCGTCTCCCCTTCCTCTTCCGTCTCCCCTTCCTCTTCCTCTAGGTAATGAATCTTCCCTGGTAGATAAGGTTTTTATAGGAAATCTTTGTTTCCTTTCATAAAACTAAGTAATCTGAGACATTCTCTGAGGGATGATACTCATTGCTGAGGCATATTTTGTGTTTTGTAGATTAAGAGGTGAATATTAGATGAAGCAGGGATAGAAAACAAAAATTTGTGTCATATTCTGCGCCCATTCTCCTTCTGTTTGGTGCATAATGGAAACTACTTGTGCATTCCCTTGTGCTCTCCAGCCCTCATCTGATCTATCAGTGTTTAGATAATCTACCATTCAGCTGCAGTATAAGTCTCAGTTTCCTTTAACACTTTTGTTTATTGTTATCCTCCTTGTACCTAAGCTTTTCTGAGGGAGAAATAGAGACAGAATCTCTGGTTGTTTTTTTTTTTTGAAGTGAGATTTGTTTCTCCACTTTCTCTCTCTATTTCTTCACTCTTCAGCAGGGACTCGTCCTATTCGAAAGATTTGGGAGAAAGAGTTCCAATGGCTTCTATGAGATTAGCTTTGGTTTAGCAGTCTCTATAGCTGAAAAGAGACAGTGGAATATATCATCCAAAGCAGAGATGAGAATAGGGAAATAGAAGTTTATTGATTATTAATGATTTGTTGAATTCTCCTTGTTAAGTTGTAATACGTAGAAAGGAAATGCAAGACACAGCAGTTTAGTAAACGTAGTTGTATCTGAGTCTGCAAACAGTGAACTAATACTGTAAGTATTTGTATCCTATGAAACTTTATAGTTCCAAATGGAAAAAAGAACCCCTGTTGGTAGCTATACTACTTTTGTCATATTCTGGGTATATCTTTGTGATGTGAAAAAAAACCCACAAAATATGTATTTGCTTATAAGTTTAAATTCATGGCCACAGGTGAACATTCAAAAACTGAAGCGTTAGGAATAATAGTTTTAATATATGATTCTGTTAACTATAGGGATTTGTCATGCATTTAGCCATATACAAAAATGTAATATTGCAACATCTTTGTTGACAATTTTGTTAAATTCTTTTATTTTTTTAACTTTGAGTCACTTGTTCTTTATTCATCAGAGAAAGCAACGAGTGAGATGAACACTGCAGAGGACTGGGGCCTCATCTTAGACATCTGTGACAAGGTTGGACAGTCACGCACAGGGTAAGTGACTTTAGAAATGTCCTCCCTGAACTTTTAAAGTTTTTTTATTTCAGTTTCATACTCAGAAGATAAGAATTAAATTTTTGTTATCTTGTGTAGACTTTTGCATCAGCTGAATTTAACTTAAATTTATCACAAGGTGTCCTAGTTTCAGCTGGGAGAGAGTTAATTTTCTTCCAGAAAGTCAGTACGGGGCTGTGTTTTGGGTTTGTGCTGGAAGCAGCGCTGATAGTGGAGATGTTTTTGCTGTTGCTGAGCAGTGCTCACACAGAGCCAAGGCCTTTTCGGCTTCTCGCACCGCCCCGCCGGTGGGATGGCGGGGGGTGCACAAGGAGTTGGGAGGGGATAGACAGGACACCTGACCCAAACCGACCAAAGTGGTATTCCATACCATACGATGTCATGCTTGGTTTATAAGGGGCTTGGGAGGAAGAAGAAGGGGGGGCAGCGACGTTCGGAGTGATGGCGTTTGTCTTCCCAAGTAACCATTACGCGTGACGGAGCCCTGCTGTCCTGGGGATGGCTGAACCCCTGCCTGCCATGGGGAGCGGTGAATTAATTCCTTGTTTTGCTTTGCTTGTGCACGCGGCTTTTGCTTCACTTATTAAACTCTTTGTATCTGAACCCACGAGTTTTCTCACTTTCGCCCTTCCGATTCTCTCCCCCTTTTCCAATGAGGGGGACTGAGCGCGTGTTTATGTGGTGCCCAGCCAACGGCTGGAGTAAAACCACGACACAAGGAAAAGGAAATTACATGTTTTTTTCTGTTCAAATATTTTGCAAGTCCCTTTGGAGATACTAGCTGATCTGTTAAAATTAGGACTTGCGTGCAGCAGCTTATCACCGATGTTACAGAATAAAGAAACTGATACGTTTTAGCAGGGTTACTGTAAACCCAGGAGACTTCATCAGGGATTTTTCTTACGGAATCATAATCTAGGTTGGAAGTGATCTCCAGAGGTCATCTAGTCCAACCCCCCAGCTCAAAGCAGGTCTAGTTAGATCAGGTTGCTCAGGACCGTGTCAAATCTTGAATGCCTCCAAGGTCAGAGTTTCCACAACCTCCACGGGCAACATGTTTCAGTATTTCAGTATTTAACTACCCTACCTTAAGTAAGTAAATAAATAATCCTGGAACCTGATTACAATTTTCCCTGTTCCAACTTGCCTGTTGCATCTTGTCCTAGGACTGTGCAGCTCTGAGAAAGTGTCTGGCTGCATCTTCTATGTATTCTCTGATTAATCAGTTGTAGAAAGCTGTAAGATCCCCTTTTTGTCCAGTCTTCTCAAAACTGAAAGCAGTTCTCCATATTTCCTTGTATGTGACTTACCTTTGACCATGCTGGCAGCCCTCTGCTGGACTTACTGCCATGCATCATCGATATCCTTCTTGCACTGGGGAGCCCCAAACTAGACAAAGCCCCCCAGATGCAATCTTACCAGTACAAAATGGAGGGGAAAGATCACTTCCCTGGCCCTGCTGACTGCGCTGACCACTGGTTTGACCCAGGATGGGGTTGATTGTCTTTGCTGCCAGGGTGCACTGCTGACACCTGTCACCCGATAGAACCTGCAGATCCTTTCCTGCAGAGCTACTTTTTAGGTGGTCAGCTCCTGGTCTTTGCTGGTGCGGACCATCTGAAATGCAACACTTTGCTCTTGCTCTTGTTGAACTTAATGAAGTTCCAGTCTGCCGATTTCTCCAGCCTGTTCAAGTCCCTCTGAATAGTATCCCTGCCCTCCAGTATGTTGATTGCTCCCCCCAACCTACTGTTGTCAGCAAAGTTGCTGAGAGCACACTGCCTTCCGTCATTCAGGTTATTAGTGAAGACATTTAGCAGTGTTGGTCCCAACAGAGATCCCTGAGGGATCCCACTAGTTACTGCCTGCTAGCTGGAATTTCCACCACTGGTGACAATTCTTTGAGCTCAGGAGGCCAGGCAGTTTTTCACCATCCTTATCACCCTTTTATCCAGCCCCTATTTCACTGGTTGGGTGATAAGGAGACTATATGAGCTTCAGCTGTCGAAACTTTGCTGTAATCCAGGTATAAAGATCTGCTGCCCTTTACTTGTCTTCACCACCAGACCACCAGTGTCTTTGTCACAAAAGGTGATGGAGTTCTGTGTTTCTTCCTTTGTTCTGAGAGGCTATTCTCTGACATCAGAACTTTGATAAATGTACATTGTGAACATGTGATATTAAATTAAGCACATCTCAGTATTGGTTGCTAATGCTTCCATTACTAATTCCTTACTGAGCGCTCTCATAGGTTTATACATGCACTTGTTTTGTGACATGAAAAGTTAAAGTCTAATTTGAGTTAGCAAATAAAAAGTACAGTTTAAAGACATTATTTCGGTGTAGTATTAGGCTTTGGGAATGTTTTAAATACATCTCAAAATAATTCCCTCTGACAGTTCAGGTAAGGAATAGCCTCAAAGAGTTATGCCATTGCTGCTGTTTAGTGAAAGGCTTCTCTGAGAATGGCTTGGATTGCCTTGTAAGGCTGCGGGAAATGCTATGGGAGGCCAGACAGCAGATTCCCACCTGGGACTTTTGCTCCAAAGGACAAGTTTGCAAATAAGCTTATTCCCTGGGATTAGAGATGGTCTTTGGAGGAGTACTTATAAATAGCTTGGCATACTGAGACTTCTGTGCTCTTGTGTGTAACTGTAGTTAAGATAACAGCTGGGAAGTTGTTAATGTTTCATATTAGTCTGTATATGTAAAACTGCATTTCTGCTCCTTGTGCATGTTGATGCTGAGTCTATAACAATATTATAGAGGGCTTCAGCATTCTAGTTAATCACTGAAAGCATTTCCATTGGCCAGATTTAGTCTCACAACTTAGCCTGAACAGTGCTCAAATGTGGGTATCTACAAGGAACAGCTGCTTGAAAGTACAGACAAAGCTAGAGATCTTCTGGTAATGTGCAGCTAAATTTCTCTGGGACAGCTGGAATTTCTGTTACGATTTGTGGCTTTTGTTTGTTTGTTTTGGGTTTTCTTTGTGTTTGTTTTTTTTTGTTTGTGTGGGTTTGTTTTTGGTTTTGTTTTTTAGATAAAACAGTGGTTTTATCCTGGCAGTGACTTTAACCTTTGTAATACTTACCCTGTTTGTAATACGCTGCCAGCTGACTCATTGCTTAAATTCAGATTCTGTTAAAACTTGCTGATAGTGAGTTTTCTTTGTTTTGATGGACTATGTCATGCTATAGCAAAGTAAAGCAAGACGAAATTCCCACATTAAGTTTAAATCAGATATGCTACAGTGTTTGTGTTTGAAATTCTCCTACAGTTTAAGTTCCTGTGGCAAGAATGGTAGTCGTCTTAACTGAGATCTGGTTTAATCTTTGAAGCAATTCTGGTCCAGTACAAGCTGTCTCCTATGGTTCTTGGGAGAAGTTTAGGTTATTGAAATCTCTGATTTATGGGTCGTCTTTGTACCAGTCTGTAAGCTCCATTGCATGCCTGCAGCATTTTACATGTAGATCTTCTGAAGCCACAGTAGACTAGAAGGACTAATCTTCATTAAGTGGCACTTTTTGTCCCATAGTGTTACATGGCACTTTGTCTCATTTAGGTTTGCCAACAACTTATTTGCATCCAGAATAATTGTTGGAAACCAGATATGCTACAAAGGTGCTACATTTTCTCTTAAGATAAAGTAGTTACAGTTCAATAACAGAATTGCTGCTGTTAATTTTTACATTGCAATACCTTGGTTACAGAGAATCACCAATAGCTAAAAACTGTATCTTTCTTCCCTTAATCCAAACAACTAAATCAAGTTTTAACAAGCTAGAATTCTGCTGAATCTCTCTCTTTGACTGTTTTCTCTATTTTTTTTGTCAATTTCAAAATCTAATTGATTAGAGTTTATGCCAGAATCTTCATAGAAAACACTGAAAGGACAGTAAATTCAGTAATACTTTTAATGATATGGGTTTTTTGTTACAGTAGCATCTATACAGTATTGTCGTACGTAGTGTGGAATTAATGATACTTTCTGCACGTTTTGCATGTGAGGTTCTTAAGATGATCTAAAATTTGTCTAACTATGACACAATCAACATGGGTTTTGAATCTCTGAATTCATTTTAGGAACTCTTACAGCTCAGCAGTTGCATATGGCATTGTTTGCATCCCATTTTTTAGGAATATTTGTAATTCAGTGAGCAAGTTGCCTTTCCAATGTGGAAACATGATTAAACCAAAGGGGGTTTTTTTTTTCTTTCCCATTTTTTATACAGCATTATTGAAAACTTGTTTATTATAAAAACTTCTATCATATTTGACTGGCATTTTAGATCATCTGACTACAGGAAAGGTATAAATTTTTGCATAGTGGTGGTTTTCTGCAATGAAAATGCTTACATGACTGAATCTATAGTTTATCAGCTCTGAGTAAAATAAGGTTATAAAATTTCAATGATTCATTAAGCAGAATAAAAGGGAAAATTAAAGGCCACATATAGTATACTTCAGCATGAAGCACCTCCTGTTTCTCAGTTAGTGTAGTACTAGCTCATTCCTATGTCTAATTCTGTTTGCATTTGGCTTTGAGGTGGTTGTACCTTTTGTATTAACGTAATGAGGCATAGCAATCTTTATGTCTGAAACTATCACAATTTCAGTTTTTCTCCAGAAATGTTACTTAATAAAAATGGTGGCTGAAAAAAAATGAAGTCGGCAACTGGGAGAAGACACTCATGGTTGTGAAAATAGAAATGTTCATTGCAGCACTCTGTATTGGGAGTGGGTGTGGGTATTGAAAAATTGTCATTGAGAAATGGTTTGTCTATATTACTGCTTGCCTAACTTTGTCCTGATTCCTCGCAGATTAATCACTGCCTCAATGAGTCAGTATTCTGGTTAGCTGATTCTTCTTTGGTTGTTTTTGTGCCTGTTCATACAAGAGAGAACAGTAACAGTCTTCCAAACTAATGTTTCTTTTTTTCCCCTCAAGATACCCAACCTCAGTAGCATTTTTCACAGTCATTGCAGCATATGTCTGACAGGCTGACCAAGAAGCTCTTTGACTAGCTTGTTTCTAAAGGAGCAAGGAGGAAAATTGAATAACCTGTGTAGTCTTGAGCGTCAGAGTCACTTACCTTAGACTGCAGATGAACAATAAATTCCTGAAATTATATGAAATGTTTTGTGCAGAGTAGTATTTTAGATTGCAGGGGCTGTTAATTTTGTCTTCGTTAAATAAAATGTAATCATATATATTATTATTTAGTCTCTACAACTAAAACTGAAATTTATTGTGAATGTTTTTTGGATATATTAGTATATAATACCATAACTTCTATTGTATCTTGCCCAGTTTTCTCCCTACTGTTTTGTTATTCCCACTATCTGTGCTGCCTCTGAGATTTTGATTGTAGAATCATGGGAGCAGATCTGCGGCCCTATATTTGTGTAGCATGGTCTGGAGAGATGCCTAATAAATAGAATTCTGTTCTCATGGGGTGCATGCCATCCCTCTGATTTCTGCATGGTGTTTCTCCTAATATACAAACTGAATTGTATGATGAATTAATTTCAAGTAAAAATAAGAATTACAGTTTTGTCTGGAATGACGATTCGTAGTCTGTGTGACTAAATGTTGGTCAGCCAGGATTATATGTTCATGTAGATGTAATGAAAAGATTTTTGTAAACCTTTGAGTGTGCTCAAATATTGTTTGTTTCTGTTAAATATATGAGCAAATAGATTTAAATTTTTAAAGGCACTTTTATGAATTACTGAGGGGGTTCTTGTTGGGTTTTTTACCTGTATATACCAAGTTATATTTGACATGTGGAAGATCATTTGGTTTTGAGGCTTTCTTATTACTTTATTATTTTTTAATATGACTTTGGATTCCTTAATAAAAAAAACTTAGGCTAATGGTCCTGGTTCTCAACTGCTAAGCTCTTGATCTTGCATCCTACCTTTACAAATACTGGATTAACAATTAACGGGCATGCACTTTTTTGTGCTTCCACTCATATAACATTGATAGTCCTACTCATAAACTAATGGTTAAAAAAAAGCAGTTATTTCTGAAAATACTAGCATGTATTCTTTCTCAACTAAAGTGAACATATGAGAAGTCTTGGATAATTAATAGATCATAGGCAGTACTCGGCTTATAGCCTTCATTTGTAATAATTGGTTATATGAAGGTATACACTGAGTGATGTGTAGTCTTGCTGTATGTCAGCTTTTTCTATAATTAATACCAGTAAATATGAAGTGGACATTTCTGTAAAATGTAGATACTTCCAAATATAGCATAGCCAAGCAGTGCTGTAGTTTATACCAAAGTTTCATGTTAGTTCTTGGGTATCAGTTCAATAAAGTCATGGAATCATATAACGGTTAGGGTTGGAAGGGATCTCAAAGATGACTTAGTTCCAACCCCCCTGCCAGGGGCAGGGACACCCTGTACTAGACCACGTTGCCCAAAGCCCCATCCAACCTGGCCTTGAACACTTCCAGGGATGGGGCCTCCACAGCTGCTCTGGGCAACCTGTTCAACTGCCTCACCCTCACCACCCTCACAGTAAAGAATTTATTCCTCATCTACATCTCCCCTCATTCCACTTAAAACCATTACACCTTGTCCTGTCACTACACTCCCTGGGAAACAACCCCTCTCCAGCTTTCCTGTAGGCCCGCTTTAGGTACTGAAAGGCCACAATTATGTCTCCTCAGAGGCTTCTCTTCTCCAGGCTGAACAAGCCCAAATCTCTCAGCCTGTCCTCATAGGAGAGATGCTCCATCCCTCTGATCAGCTTTGTGGGCCTCCTCTGGACTCGCTCCAGCAGCTCCATGTCTTTCTTGTCCTGGGGCCCCAGAGCTGGACGCAGCACTCCGGGTGGGGTCTCATGAGAGATGAGTATAGGGACAGAATCACTTCCCTCAGCCTGCTGATTATGCTTCTTTTGATGCAGTCCAGGAAATGGTTGGCTTTCTGGTCTACAAGTGCACACTGCTGGGTCTTGTTGAGCTTCTTGTCCACCAAGAACCCCAAGTCCTTCTCCTGAGTGTTGGTCTCTGCCTAATATGTATGCTCTGCCTAGCCTGTAGCTGTTCTTGGGATTGTGCCGACCCATGTGTAGGACCTTGCACTTGTCCTTGTTGAACTTCATGTAGTTCGGACAGGCTCACCTCTCGAGCCTGTTAAGGTCCCTTTGAATGGCATCCCTTCCCTCCAGCATGTTGAGCACAACACATAGCTTGGTGTTTTCACACCAAGTGCTGAGGGTGCACTCGATACCACTGTCCATTTTCCTGACAAAGATATTAAAAAGCATCAGTCCCAATATTGATCTGCTCCATGATCTTGCCAGGCACAGAGTTGAGACTGACCAGCCTGTAGTTCCCTGGCTTTCTTTTTTCCCTTTTTAAAAATGGGGGTTGTGTTTCCCTTTTTCCAGTCAGTGGGAACTTCACCAAACTGCCACAGTTTCTCAGATGTAATGGATAGTGGCTTAGTTACCTCATCTACCAGTTCTCTCAGGATCTGTGGATACAACTCATCAGGTCCCATAGACTTGTGCACCTTCAGGTGCCTTAGATGGTCTCGAACCTGATCTTCTCCTACGGTGCGCAGTTCTTCAGTCCCTCTGCAGAGGGACCTGGACAGGTTGGATCGATGGGCAGAGGCCAATGGGATGAGGTTCAATGTGGCAAAGTGCTGGGTCCTGCACTTTGGCCACAGCAACCCCAGGCAGTGCTACAGGCTGGGGACAGGGTGGCTGGAAAGCTGCCTGTAGGTAAAGGTCCTGGGGGTGTTGGTTGATGCTCGCCTGGACATGAGCCAGCAGTGTGCCCAGGTGGCCAAGAAGGCCAATGGCATCCTGGCTTGTATCAGGAATAGTGTGGCCAGCAGGAGCAGAGAGGTGACCGTCCTCCTGTACTCAGCCCTGGTGAGGCCACACCTTGAGTTCTGTGTCCAGTTCTGGGCGCCTCACCACAAGAAAGACATCGAGGCCCTGGAGCGTGTCCAGAGAAGGGCAATGAAACTGGTGAAGGGTCTGGAGCACAGGTCTTATGAGGAGCGGCTGAAGGAACTGCGACTGTTTAGTCTGGAGAAGAGGAGGCTCAGGGGAGACCTTACTGCCCTCTACAACTACCTGAAAGGAAGTTGTGGTGAGCTGGGGGTCGACCTCTTCTCGCAGATACCTAGTGACTGGACAAGGGGGAATGGCTACAAGTGTCTCCAGGGGGGGTTTAGGTTGGAGACGAGGAGAAATTTCTTCTCAGAAAGGGTGGTCGGGCATTAGAACAAGTTGCCCAGGGAGGTGGTGGAGTCACTGTCCCTGTGGGTGTTTAAAATTGGATGTGGTACTTAGGGACATGGTTTAGTGGGTAATAGGTGGTGGGGAGATGGTTGGACTAGATGATCCTGGAGGTCTCTTCCAACCTTAATGATTCTATGATTGTCCCAGTCCCTGCCTTTGCCTTCTGCACCTTGGGTGCTGTGGCTAGAGCACTTGCTGATGAAGACTGAGGCAAAAAAGTCAGCCTTCTCCATATAACCAGGTCTGCATATAACCAGGTAACCAGGTCTCCTGTTTGCTTCGGGAGAGGTCTCACATTCTCCCTAGTTTTCCTTTTATCACTCACATACTTATAGAAGCTTTTCTTGACGTCCTTGCCCAGATTTAATTCTATCAGGGCTTTAGCTTTCCTAACCTGATCCCTGGCTGCTTGGACAATTTATCTGTATTTTTCCCAAGCTAACTGCCCTTGCTTCCACACTCTGTCAGCTTCCATTTTGAGTTTGTCCAGGAGCTCCTTGTTCATCCGTGCGGGCCTTTGAGTGTTTTTTCCTGGGTTCCTCTTTGTTGGGATGCATCTCTTGGAGGAGGTGACCCTTGAATATTAACCAGCTTTCTTGGGTCCCTCTTCCTTCCCAGGCTTTGTCATGTGGTACTCTAACAAGCGGATCCCTGAGGAGGCCAAAGACTGCTCTCCTGAAGTCTGGGGTGGTGAGCTTACTGTGCTTCCTTCTTGCTGCCCTAAGGATCTTAAACTCCACCACTTCATGGTCACTGCAGCCAAGGCTGCCCTTGAGCTTCACATTCCCCAGAAGCTCCTCCTTGTTGGTGAGAACAAGGTCCAGCATGGCACCTCTCCTCGTCGGCTCCTCTTATTGGTTGGAGAAAGAAGTTGTCGTCAATGCGGTCCCAGAACCTCTTGGATTTCTTTTGCCCTTCTGTGTTACCCCTCCAACAGATATTGGGGTGGTTGAGGTACCCCATGAGGACCAGGGCATGTGAACATGAGGCTGCTCCTAGCTGTCTATAGAGGGTTTCATCTGCTCGGTCTTCCTGGTTGAGTGGCCTTTAGCAGATCACCACTATCGTGTCCCTTGCTCTCTCTCTTTAGTCCTAACACATAAGCTCTGAGTGGGCAGCTCTCCGTGTCGTCCATCCCCAGACGGAGTTCCAGGCACTCCAGCTGGTCATTGACGTAGAGGGTGACACCCCCTCCTCGTGTCCCTTGCCTGTCCCTCCCTTCTTAAAGAGCCTGAATCCTTCCATTCCAACACTCCAGTCTTAGGACCGATCCTACATCTCCATGATGCCAATAAGATCACAGCACTGCAGGCATACGCATGTCTCCCAACTCTTTTTGTTTATTTCCCATGCTACGTGGGTTTGCATCGAGGCATTTCAGCTGGGCCCCTGATGAAGCCGACTGACTGGCTGGCTGGAGTGGCTGGAACTGCTTCGTGCTGCACTTCAGGTGCTCTCCTGCTGACCTGCAATGCTTCTCCCAGCTCTGGGCATCTATTGCTGGCAGTGGCTTCAAACTGAGGTTCCCTTCCCCCGGAAACTTTAGTTTAAAGCCCCAAATGTTCTTAGATATATATGCAAAATACAGAGAGGTAGATGCATGGACTGAAGAGAATTGCAGTTCTCTATTTGTAAGAGATTTTGTGTTTTTCTAGAGTATTTACAGTAATTGTTACTAACTGCGAAAGGTAATGGAACTTGCTGAGAGGTTTTGAAAGAAGCTAGCTGCGAAAGCTAGCAATCCTATGGATAGAAATGACTACAACTGTTAATGGTGTTTATTTTTTTAATGTTGCACTTAAAAGCTACTAAACAATTTACTGATGGTGTTTGGGAGAGCTTGCTGTCTTGTCATGCGTGCAGTAGGAAATGTTCATTTCCAGTACCTTTTTTGAAATGTCTTGTGTTTTTTAGGCCGAAGGACTGTCTGCGTTCTATTATGAAGAGAGTGAACCATAAAGATCCCCATGTCGCTATGCAGGCGTTAACAGTAGGTTCTTTTTAATGTAGTGCTTGTAATTCCTGAAAAGTTCTATTGCAAAAAATCTTCTCTGAGTTTTCATCTTTCTTTCTTTAGCTTCTAGGAGCATGTGTATCGAACTGTGGCAAAATCTTTCATTTAGAAGTCTGTTCAAGAGATTTTGCCAGTGAAGTAAGCAACGTGTTGAACAAGGTAAAGTAGTGCATTTGTTTATACAATGCATGGAAAAGCTAAATCAGAGAATTGGGGTAATCTGAAAGTGGAATGGAATCTACTTTTGGAAGACTGGAAATTTGGTGGTGGGGAGAAGGATACAAGGTTACTGGGAAGACTGTGGTTGTGAGAAAGAACTTCCTGAATGGCACTTCATGCTACAATTACATCTGTATTCTGTTCACGGGAGGTGTGGTGTGTTAATTTATAAATATACAAATTAATTTTCGCGGTAAGTATCAGCAGTGAATCACTGACTACATACGCAGTGAAATGGAAATAATACAGGGCTTTTATATAACCATGTTTTACTTTATTTTGGGCCTGGTACGTATTGTACTAGTAGAAACACAATGCTGGTGTACTGTCCTCCCCTTCTAATAAAGATATCCCTTAGTGATACACTTTAAAAAAAAATCTATATAGTTTATATTGGCAGTAACGTGAAATTATTTGAAATTAAGGAATTAAGAACAGACTCCTACATTAGTTAACTAGTTTCTACTGTGCTTGCAGGGTCATCCAAAAGTTTGTGAAAAGCTGAAAGCCCTTATGGTGGAATGGACTGATGAATTCAAGAATGACCCACAGCTTAGTTTAATATCTGCTATGATAAAAAATCTTAAGGAGCAAGGAGTTACTTTCCCAGCTATTGGTTCACAGGTATATTAAATTTTGTGGTTGTTCTTAAAGGGTATCACAAATTCTTTTTATCCTCAGTTCTCTATTTTCCAGTTTGTAGTCTTAAATTTTATGTGTTTGGCAAACAAAATGAAATCTCTCATCTTAATAAAACATTCCTTTGAGGCGTAAAATGCTCTGATTTACTTTAGATTTTTATATTGCAGATGAATACAAATCAAACCAGTGAACTTAAGGCATTGTCAGTATTTTGCTGAATTCATTTTTACATCTTTCACTTTTGGTTAGGCTGCTGAACAGGCAAAAGCAAGTCCAGCACTAGTCGCCAAAGATCCTGGTACAGCAGCCAACAAGAAGGAAGAGGAGGATTTAGCTAAAGGTGAGTGTGTGTGCTTGCTGACCTGATGAATGTATTAGTAAATATCTAATAAAGCAGGAACAAATGTTTTGTTTCCTTCTTCTATGCGAATACTATATTTATGGATTGTGGTTATGATTTCTATTCCTTTCTTTTTGTACCCTTCCTAGAGGGTTAGAGATTAAAACTATTGTGTGGGTAAAAAAGTATGAAAAATTCCTGGTTTTTTACTTTTTTTTTCCTTGCCAAACTGAAACAACACAGTAAAAAAATCTGCAAAACCTCGTGTTAAGGACATGCTCCACTTTGGAAGTGTTTGATACAAGTTTTGCACTTGGATTTTCCCTCTTCCTGAGACAAGTGAAGCATGCTCATTTGCAATTTAAGTATTTGATGGAAGAAGAAAATAAGTATTATACTATAAGTTATACTATAAGTATATATATAGTATAAGTATAGTATAAGAAACTGGCTGAATGGCTGCACTAAAAGCATTGTGATCAACGGCTCGATGTCCAAGTGGACGTCAGTGACGAGCGGTGTTCCTCAGGGTTGGTACTGGGACTGGCACTGTTTAACATTTTTGTCGGCGACATGGACAGTGGGATCAAGTGCACCCTCAGCAAATTTGCCGACGACACCAAGCTGTCTGGTGCGGTCAACACACAGGAGGGAAGGGATGCCATCCAGAGGGACCTTGAGAGGTGGGCCCATGCAAACTGCATGAAGTTCATCAAGGCCAAGTGCAAGGTTCTACACGTGAGTTTGCACAAT
>VWZZ01003270.1:546719-573149 GCA_013399095.1 Psophia crepitans
CAAGAAAGACGTGGAGCTGCTGGAGCGAGTCGAGGAGGGCCACAAAGTTCATCAGAGGGATGGAGCACCTCTCCTATGAGGACAGGCTGAGGGAGCTGGGCTTGTTCAACCTAGAAAAGAGAAGGTTCTGGGGACACCTAACTGTGACCTTTCAGTACCTAAAGGGGGCCTACAGGAAAGCTAGAGAGGGGCTGTTTACAAGGGCAGGGAGTGACAGGACAAGGGGTAATGGCTTTTAGCTGAAGGAGGGGAGATTTAGATTAGTTATTAGAAAGAAATTCTTTCCTGTGAGGGTGGTGAGGCACTGGAACAGGTTGCCCAGAGCAGCTGTGGAGGCCCCATCCCTGGAAGTGTTCAAGGCCAGGCTGGGTGGGGCTTTGGGCAACCTGGTCTAGTGCAGGGTGTCCCTGCCCATGGCAGGGGGGTTGGAACTAGATGATCTTTAAGGTCCCTTCCAATCCAAACCGTTCTATGATTCCAAGTTGTATGCAAAGTTATATTCAGTATTGTGGGTATAAATTGGTATTACTTTAAACTTTTATTCATTTGAATACTGCTTCTGTAATATACTTTAAGGCTTTGATTGCTGTAAGCATAAGTGGCTGTTAAATGTCTCACTGCAGTTTCTGTAAACAAAACTAGGCTGGTTTCTTTTGACTTACTGTTGTACTAAGGTGTATTTAAAGGTCATTTAATGATCCTGTACCAGATGTTTGAAGACTTATTCTTAGAGCAGATTGATATTTGTGATCTAGATACTGTTTCTTGAGATTGAACTTCAGCAATGTAAAGACATCAAATGTTAGCCCTTGCATGTAGCATGGCTTTGGGTATGAGTGAAGTTCCTGTACTAGTAGTTGTTGGATGTTTGCAGTTTCTCATCTTCAGTAGATTTTTTTTTTATTTAGCTATTATCTAATATAACATTCATTTATTTCAATCACCATTACCCATCTGTATATGTTACTAATGGTGATTATTCAACAGTTGACCCACCAAAGTCTACTTTACAAGGGATTTGTTTCTTAAAGGTTCAGATTCTGCATGGGTTCTTTAATGTTTGTCCTCTTGCTTTTTTTTTTTTTGTGTCCCACTCTGTTCTTTCTTAAACATAATCTTTTTTTTTTTTCCCTCCCACAAACTTGGAGAAGTTTTATATGAGTGAAACCTTTCTATTCAGTCAAGTTCAGTTGAAAATGACCGAGAAATTTAGAATTATTCAAGGAATGATGGGAAGGGAACAGAAAAGGATGAAAATTTGTGTGTCTAAGCAAAAATACTTTTCTGAATTATGAATTGAGGAGGCACTTATGTACTATGAAGGTGACTGAGGACTGGTGCAGGCTGCCCAGGGTGGTTGTAAAGTCTCTGTCCTTGGAGGTATTCAAAAGCTGTCCTGGGCAGTCAGCTATGGGTGTCCCTGCTTGAGCAGGGAGTTGGACAAGATGACCTCCAGAGGTGTCTTTCAACCTCACCCAGTCGGTGCAATTCTCTGATTCTGTGAATTCAGGCTAAAGGCTCCTGATCTAACAGAGGAACAATGCGTACCTGAACAGCTGTATCTTTTTGATGTTTCAAGCTATTTGGAAGAGTTGAACATCATGTGTATGCTAATAAGAATGTAAATACTTTACATCCATTCAAGATAATAATGTAATACTAAAAAATGGATGACTTCAGTGAGTTATCATGTTTGTGCTTAAGTGCTATTTATTCATCCTGTCCATGTTGAAAGCCTCAGTAAATCTACGGGCAGAATTGTGCTCTCTAGTTGTAAAACGGCTCTGTGGTTTTTACCATTATTTCTAAGTGAAAGGCAGAAGTTGATTATGATGCAACAGGAACGGAATTATGCTAAAAGTTTTCACAGAGCTAAATTTTCATATAATTCAATTCATTTTTGTAGGGAATTTTCATGTGAGTAACTCTTCTTTTGTAGCTATTGAACTGTCACTAAAAGAACAAAGGCAACAGCAACCGACGCTTTCCAGTTTGTATCCAAGCACGTCAAGCCTTTTAACAAATCACAAACATGAGGGACGAAAGGTTCGTGCAATCTATGATTTTGAGGCTGCTGAAGACAACGAATTAACTTTTAAAGCTGGAGAACTTATAACTATCCTTGATGACAGGTAATTTATATAGAATGCTTACTAGAAGTATATCAGGCTGTAAAAATCAGTTGAGAATAACTATGTAGAAGCCTACATTGGAATACAATTGCAAGAAAATCTATTTACATATTAGATACTTTATTTAGTTATCTCCTAGATATTTTACATACAGATGTAGCTGCATAAAGATTCTTGTATAAAGATTTCTGTGTATGTACAAATTGTATTTATGTACAAGTAATATAAATGCCTTGTACAGTGCAATTCTCAGGAAAATTCCACGTGAGTGTGGTTTTTTTTAATGTATGTGGGTGATTAATTTTTCTTTTTTTATTTAGTGATCCAAATTGGTGGAAAGGTGAAACTCATCAGGGTATAGGATTGTTTCCATCTAATTTTGTAACAGCTGATCTCTCTGCTGAGCCAGAAATGAGTAAGTAACACTACTTTTATGTATATATGTTAAGCCTTGCCAGGGCCCAAGGGATATTTTTGTAGTGATGTACTTTCCCTATTTCCTTTCCCTATGATAGAGTTCAGTTGCAAGTTAATGTGATACCCTAAGTAAAAACGAGGAGCCCTTGCTGTGCTCTCAGAAACAGCAGTCACATCTTTATGTGTCAGAGCAAGGTTGCCCAAGTTGGCATCTGCTGAAAAATATGATTCTGGCTACTGCTGACTTTGTCAGTAGCTTCCTTGAGACTCGTGTAACAGCTCCATTGACGCCTACATAAATGTAGGCAACAGCAGTTTTTTTCCACATTGCCTTTTTGCCTGGTTGCAATAGTACATATCTAATCAAGGAAAAACTGACGGCGCGATGGGAGTCAGAGATAGATTACCACTGTTCAAACAATTCAAGAGATCTGCGTACTGTAGGTATGTATGTCTGCATAACGGAAGGCATTTTTTTTTCTGCATACCGGTTATTGTCTTGTATCTGTTTATATCAGTCTAACCTACTCTAAATATTTCTTAAAAGTACTAAATATTAGACAGGGTTTTAAGATGCTAGAACTGATTTCTCTAAATCTGATGGGTTTGTAAGATGCATCTCTTGTGATCTCAATATGAGTG
Organism: Psophia crepitans; assembly: GCA_013399095.1. NCBI lineage: Eukaryota > Metazoa > Chordata > Aves > Gruiformes > Psophiidae > Psophia > Psophia crepitans. The sequence goes on from VWZZ01003270.1 coordinate 549,911, forward strand.
TTCCAAAGGTACAAGCAGGTCAGCAGAATTACATGCTGTAGGAGTTCTGTTCTGTGATAAGATTAACTGATCAGAGTAGTGTGAAAAGAGTGGTATTTGGCAGCTCTTCAGTTGTGGCCTCCACTACAGAGGAGTGAGATGCTTCTGTGGGTACTATTTCATGGAGAAAGGAATAGCAAAATTTGAGAACTTTCCAGTCTATACTTTGCTCTGGAGAAAAGAAGGCTTCGGTTTTTCATAGACAATTTTACCAGTTTTCTCTTAAACCTGACTCATTAGCCCTATTTCTTCCAGTCGTTCCCTCTTCACCTGTTTTCCTGATGACTCACAAGTGTGTTACATGCAGGGAGACTACGATAAAGACATTTACTTGCTAAAACATGTTTCTGTTGACTATGTGTGAACTGGTGTCTTTTTTATGCAATTTACAGATTTGTTTATGAAAATTGTTTATGGAGATGGTTTTGTCCTTCAAAAGTCAACAAAATACTAATTATTTTTTTTTATTTTTACAGTAGATGTTTGAGATGCAAAGAACTTGGGTAGCATGCTAGCTGTATAACCTTTACATCATTGTTTTGTTTATTTTTGTTTTATAAGGTAAAATCTGTCTGTTTATCTTACAGTGAAAGCTGAGAAGAAAACAGTGCAGTTCAGTGATGAAGTTCAAGTAGAGACAATAGAACCTGAGCCTGAACCAGTTTATATTGATGAAGTAAGCATGATAAGAGTACTGACTTTTTCAACTGCTGGTACATTTAAACATGTGATGTTTAACCTTTTCATCCTATACCTCCAAAACCAATTTGAAATATCAGGAGGACATATGAAAATGGGAAAGGAAACCTGATTTAATAAAATATATATATATATGTTTCTGCAGTATTCTGATTTGTCATGTGTCTTGAAGTTCCTAGGAATTTCTGAAACTGAATTTAGAAACTGCATTCCAGGCTTCTACAGCTGTTTACCTCCAAACTAGAAGCTTGGTTGAAGTGACACATTTGCTTTCAGGTTTTGCTCTAAGTACTTCAGGACACCTCAGAGACACCCATCTTGAATACTGGCTTAGATTCATTTCCAGCATAACCACCACTGTTTTTCCCCAGTCTGAAAGATCTCCTTCCCTCTCTGAAAACTGTGAGCTTTTTCTTGCTCTGTAAGTAATATTTAGTGAGGTTCACACAGTCTCACCACAGTGATTATGCAAGGTTCCCAGGAACTCTCAGCCCAGGATACTTTTCCTGCCTTTTTTTTTCCCCCTCTTTCTTTCCCAGGGGATTTAGAACGGTTCTCTTCAGAATTTTTTGCTTTCTCTCTCATGACCTTCGATTTCTTTCTCAACCAGGGTCCTGTCATTGTTTTTTGAAATGAAAAATCAGTTACTGCCTTCCTAAAGTCTTACTTATCTCCTGCCTCAAATACTCTTCCTCCCAAGAGTTACAAGTTAGTTTGTAATCTGCTGAAACAGCTTATCTCAGGTCTGCCTTGAGGTGCCTTCCAGCTTTTGTCTTCTGTTATTCCACATTAGTTTATGTTTTAGTGTCTTGTTTTGTTTTTAAAATTATCATAGTATAATTTTAAGGGAGTAGTTCATTTGACTTCTTCCTGTCTTTCCTGGGGTTAAGTAAGAAAAAACATGGGTTTAGTTTCCACTTTGATACAAGCTATATAACTCTGCCCTGTTAAAGGCTATTTATTTGCTAGCACTCAGCTTAAAAGTGAATTTTAATCATTTTCGTGTGATGTTTGGTTAAGCAATATAGTTCACTCCAAGACATACTTTTCCAAAAGTTTATGCCTGTTAATTTTCCACCCTTTTGTATTTTTATAAATGTCTTGCACTTAAACTGGTTAATCAAGGATGAATTACTCTGAAGTCAACCATGTAACCCCTCCAAACATGATCTTAAAAAAACCCTTTCATGCATATTAGTAATGACATTGCTCATGTGCTGATAGGCCTCATACACTTAGAAAGTGCTGGGTAGTTTTCCAGTGAATTTAGTTGAAGTACCCATTTCTCTTTAAAGTACTCTCTCAGTGTATTCTGTCAAAACATTTGCAGTAATCCCACTAGGTGGTAGTATCACATGTGTAATATTTAGAATTGAAAAATAGAACCTGCTTGGAAAATACTGTTTAGAAAGACTTTTAGGAATAAAGGGGTATTCTGCACATTCAGCTTGTTGCTACTAAAAAATTTTTACCATTCTGCTTTTCCTTGTTCAAGCATCTTAGTTCCTGTAAAGTAGCATGTCTGATTTGTATTTTCTTAAAGTTAGTCTAGGTGATTCCCAGGTCCCGAGAGATCCAAATGGCTGTTATAAATAGCTGCTTTAATTTACTATCCTGAAAGTGTTAACTCTCCCCCCGCCCCGGCCCCCATATGCCCTAATTACACAATTTGTCTTCTAGGATAAAATGGATCAACTCTTACAGATGTTACAAAGTGCGGATCCGTCTGATGACCAACCAGACCTCCCAGAATTGCTTCATCTTGAGGGTAAGAAAATCTCATGGGTCTTTTTGTTGTTGTTTTCCTCTCTAGTAATTACCTATATCAAAACAAATTGAAACTAAGGTGAAACTACTTCAGCTTGGTGTGCACACCACAGGCATGCCTGAGAAAAGTGCCTGAGCTGTAATTATCTTCTCACTTCCCATTTCCCACATCTAAGAGACCAAAGTATAATATTTTAAATTAAACCAAGCCCACTTCTCTCTCAAGGAAACTATATTCCATACTCTTTTTCTTTGCAAGACCCAGGAATACTTAATTCGATCTTACTCATTCGTGTTTTTTTTCTCCGTAGAGTAGCACAGTAGGAGTAGCAGAAGGACTGTAAGGAAGATTCCATGAGAGGAAGCAGAAATGCCTCTGAGGCTTAGAACAGACCTGTGGATGTCCCACGTGCTTTTCACTTGCATGTGTATTTCTACAGGGCTTTAACAATAGCAAATACTTTATAGAGTGCTACAAATTAAACTCATCCTTTAAACTCAAATTATTCAGACTACCTCTCCAAAGAGGCATTGTAGACTGTTCTGTCTGAGTTGATAAATACAGCAAAAACTTTGGAAGGGGACTTTGCAGAGGGAAGTAAAGAAACTTGCCCATTATGAAAGAGAACACTGGCTTAAACTGACCATTCAGATATGACCAGACTTTGTTAAAAATATGGCAGATTCCAGATCTATCTAGAAGTTAATCAGGAAAAAGTGCGTAAGCTTGTAAGCTTTTGGATATCTCCCATCTTTCCACACCTAGCTGGTTCCTCATACCTTTAAATGAATCCTCTTCTAGGAAGTGCACATCGGTGATGTGTCTGTACATATTCTAGTTCCACTAAAGCTAAAGGAGGGTAAAAACAACCATGAATATTTTTATTCTTTCAAGTACCAAATACAGGTACAGAGGCTGTTGTCTAGGAAGTGAATTGTCCATATCTGGATCAGGACAGAGGCAAAGAAATTAGAGGTATGCTTGTCAGCCAGCCTCCAGATACGGTTTACATTAGGATCTCCTTTCGAAATGCACTGTGAGATTATTAGAACAATGCTGAATTTCATATTAAATTGTGGGACTCATTCTAGAATCTGAAAGCTGTAGTTAGTCAGGTGATCGCTTCCCAGTGACCTAAAAGAGCGCTTGCCAAACATATGGCTGTGTATAGTTCTTCAGTGCCGTATTCGAGACTGTGCTTGCCCTACACTCAGACAGGCCTTGGGTAGCTGCTATTTTTGGCATAGTTTCTGGGAATTTTGTTACAGTCGTGTGTTGGATCTTGGGTTCCTACCAGCGGTGGCAGGTGTTGATCAACATTTGACAACAAACCACTTCATTTTCTTCTACTATCTGGATGTTCAGTCACGAATGTCTTCAAATTGGAGAGCTCATCCTAATGCTTTCAGGAGCTCAGGGTTTGTGGTTGGCAGCAGTGCAGTTTTCGTGTTAGCATCCAGACGTCTGAGCAATCCTTGTCATGCCTTCTACCACCCTTTGTGTTATATATAAAAATAGGCAGAACTTACACTGGGTTTTACATCTTTTCCCAGCATTTCTGCCAATGATCCCAGATTCAAAGAAGCAGGTGGGTGCTTTTCATACAACTCTTTCACCTGGAGTTGCCCTCAAGGAACACATCAGTGGTGCCCTTTCACCCATCATGGCCCAGAGGCTTTCAGGACCTTTTGCATCTCTAGTTTGGGAAAACTGGAAGTGAAGACAGTGTTCCAGAGCTGCTTATAATGCATTTAGGTCATATTTGAAGGCTGAATGTTTTTTTTCTCATCTCTCAGTTTGAATGTTGAGTGGGTCTTGGGATTAAACACATCTCTTGATTATTAATAATTCACTGCTTGGATAAGTGGGCACATTTTGCTTTCTGGGGTGGGGTTAGACTATAGTGTCCCCTTTCAACTTGTCTGTTTTACATTTGACCAACTCCATCTTACCGTTAGTTGATTGTGGTCAGCTCGGCAGTTACATGAACCCCATGTCCTTGTGCTGAAAGTTGGCGGGGGTTGCATTTTTGTTTATTTTAGTGCTTTTCCATTTCACTTCTGTTAAATTTTTCTGTTGGTTTTTGCACGTGTTCGTGGTTTGAAAGAGCCCCTTTCCTCCAGTTAGTATTCCAGTGAGATAGCAATGTGCTATTGGTGTCTTTGATGTGCAGATGACTTCAGTCATTGCAACCTGTTTTCCCCTTCATTGTTTTGTAATGTTAGTTGAGCATGTGATCTAGGTTTCGGTGCCAAATTTTCTTGAAGAAGAGCTCACCTTTCAGATTTACCTGATTTTTTTCATGCAAAATAGTTTAAATTTTACACTCCCTGGATGTTAAAGGTGTTTTGTTTTGCTTATTTTTGTTTTATTTTTAAACATTACCACTGCTGAAAACTTATGCTGGATGTCATTCTTAAATTGTTCATGATGCTGCCTCTGCTACTATTTTTTTGGCACACAGATTATTTAAAAAAAAGTTGGACTAACATCTACACATTTCTATGTGATAATTTTTAAAAAAAATACTTTCTGATGTAGTATGGAAATCTTTCTTCTCTGATATATTTTAATGTTCTATTCTAGCGATTTGCCACCAGATGGGACCTCTCATAGATGAAAAGTTGGAAGATATAGACAGGTAAAAAAAGTACATGTGCTTTGACTCAAATTAAGATTTGTTTTTAGAAAGACCTTTGTTGTTACTTAACGATATCTTAATCATGTCTGTGAATACAGGAAAAGAAAATAGATGTATCTATTAGTAGCTTCTGATCTGGGAGGAGATCTGAAGGGTTTGTTCCCTAGGCACATACTATTTTAGAGCATTGTACCGTTTGACATTATGGCACTTGTCAGGCATCACTTCCCAGACTGTAAGGCTCTGTTGCTTAGCACACGTCATGAAAGTTTCCCGGTATTGTCTGTTCTGTACTGAAGTTATCTACATTGTAGAATAAGCTGTAAAATATATTTTGTAGGAAGCATTCAGAACTTTCAGAGCTCAATGTTAAAGCAATGGAGGCTCTTTCTTTGTATAACAAATTGATGAATGAAGACCCGATGTATTCCATGTATGCAAAACTACAAAACCCACAGTATTATATGCAGTCGTCTGGTGTTTCTGGCTCTCAGGTATGTATGTGACCTTTAGTAGCCATTGATGTTATCAAGTACATACTGAGCTATGGTTGATTTCTTACAAATTATTAGTGATAAACAGTTTTTCACATGAGCCAGCTTTTTTGCACAACTTGCTCAAATATTTTTTTATGGTATACTTCTCTGCATTACTAAAATAAATATATACTGATACATAAAGTGAGGTGGAGCATGTTGATTGTAAGTAATAATTTATTCTTTATTTCTGCCCTGTTGTTCCTTCCCCCTTCACCCCCCAAGTTGGAAACCTCTTTTTGTGATCTTAGTTACCTTAATGCTAGGTTGAAAACATCTTGCTCCCTCAGAGATAATCTCAAATGAAAGAGCAGTGTTTTTGCTCAACAGAGTATATAAAAAAAAAAAAACCAAACTGTTTTCAGCTGCAAGGTTTGAATATTCTCCTTTTGCAGGTTCTAACACTTTCCTGTTGAATTCTTTTTGATGAAGGAAAAAGCCCACCCTGTGCTTTGAGTAGCACAGAAAATTAAAAAGTAAAGCTTCCAGGCCTTTGCATAGTGGATCAAAGAAAGTAAAGAACCGAAGGCGTACAATTCCTCTTTAATGTTATGCCTTCCCCACCCTAAAATCAATCTCTTCTTTTAGTTTCCTTTTTTTGAAATATCAATAGAGAGCATTTAGGATTTAAATTACTTAAGGTAAAAGTTATAATTCTTTCACGGCATTGTTTCCATGTAAAAGGTCTTTTAAACATGTAAGTATTTAATTCCATGATCTAATGCATACTTGCTGTATTCTTTTCCTCTTTATAGGAATATGTAACATTTCAAATCTTTTTTCTAATAATTTACTTGCTTTTTGAGTAAGTAAAAAAAAATTCAAGCCAACTTATTAGGGCCTATGCAGTATTATATAAGCAGTGGAGCAGTTTTAGTTAGAATCATAGAATCATAGAACGGTTTGGGTTGGAAGGGACCTCAAAGATCATCTAGTTCCAACCCCCCTGCCATGGGCAGGGACACCCTACACTAGACCAGGTTGCGCAAACCCCCACCCAGCCTGGCCTTGAACACTTCCAGGGATGGGGCCTCCACAGCTTCTCTGGGCAACCTGTTCCAGTGCCTCACCACCCTCACAGTAAAGAATTTCTTCCTAATGTCGAATCTAAATCTCCCCTCTTTTAGTTTAAACCCATTACCCCTTGTCCTGTCACTCCTTGCCCTTGTAAATAGCCCCTCTCCAGCTTTCCTGTAGGTCCCTTTAGGTATTTACGTAGGTGGCAATTAGGTCTCCCCGGAGCCTTCTCTTCTCCAGGCTGAACAAGCCCAGCTCCCTCAGCCTGTCCTCGTAGGAGAGGTGCTCCATCCTTCTGATCAACTTTGTGGCCCTCCTCTGGACTTGCTCCAGTTCTTTTAGCATCCTACAAATCTGTACTTTCTTTTAGTGTCTTTTAAGAAGGGGATATATATTTTTGAAGTGTCATTAAGAGGGACATTGTCTGCCATTCATGTATGATAAGCAATCATGTCGTGACCCTATCAAATAATTCTAATGCTTTAATAATGGGCATGCGTCTGGGGATTCTTAAAGGGAAAATAATAGATTTTGAGGTAAAGATGAGCCAGTGTAAAGTTCTGAAAAGTTAGGAGGTCTCATGCCTTTGCTGCCATTCTTTTGCAATATTGATAAATCTTCTGTGGATGTCACCTGAGATTCATGAACCCTAAGATAGGAACGCTGTGTATTGTGAACTTACATGAACTCAGTTGTGCACGAGACCTGATAATTTCTTGTAGTAATTTGTGTTAAGCCAGATAATGGTTGAACAAAAGTGTTGCGTTTAGAAATTTAGAATACAGTTCACACACCTACTAGCAAGCTTTCCCTCCAGTTAGTTGTAAAACACTACCTTATTTTAAACTGGAATTTTCTTAAGACCTCTTTTTTGCTTCTGCCCTGCTCAAACAATTTTACAATGGCAGTCTCAACAGTTAAATGACATGACAGGTTAACTACTGACATGAAAATAATACGTTACTGACTTCCCATTGTAACAGTTCTACTTAGTGAAAGTTATCTGAGCATCAGAAAGTATTCTGCTTTGCACTGCTGTTCGTGACATGATTTAAATCCTTCAGTATTTTCATATCAAAGTAGAAACTCTTAATTAGCTGTTAAATAAAGTGATGGTCATTTAAATAAAATATGGAATACAAGTTTTCCAGTAAACTATTCAACCTTTTTGGTTCTGGAACCTGAGGTTAGAAATGTGTAAATAGTATCCTTCGAAAATCTGTTAATTTTTTCATGCTGCAATACTTAATAGAAGATAATTGGTTGTTTTCTATTAAAAAAATCTGTAGTAAAAGGTTTTAGAGACTGTCTTTAAGTTCTACAGTCAGATGTTAAATACCAAATGTTCTTGTATTTTATTTTTAATATTCCTTTATTTAACTTCCTAGGTTTATCCAGGGCAGCCTCAGAGTAATGCATATTTGGTGGCCGGGAGTGCACAGATGGGCCATATTCAAGGCGGCTATAGTCTTCCTCCTGAACAGCTCTCTTCCCTCAGCCAAGGCACAGTTACTCCATCTGCCAGCTCAGTACCGCCTGGTCAGCCCGCGCAGGCATCTTACACAAAGTAATTTTAAGTATTTTATGTTTGAGTTTAAATCAATTTAAACATAAAGGACTAGAGATAATAGTTAAACAATATTTCTCTTCTTACAGAAGTACAATTGTAAACACAACTGAAAGATACTTCAGTGTAATTATTTCCAGTGTGCTTTTTATGGGTGTCGCGTATTTGGTAAAAATTCCTGACAAATTTCAAACTTTTTTGTTGTTTTTATTATTTTCTCTAGTTTTTAATTTTAAATAAAACATATTTTTTTTTAAATAGGTATCTATTTCTTTTATATAAAAAGAAAAAATAGAGAAAATGATAGAGACGTGACTGATTATTTTTTTTTTAGATAATACACATTTATTTGTGAAGGCTATCTGCTGCTTTGGCTGTCTTTGCATAACTTCTGAGATAGTGTGTATTGTATTGTTCTTTTTTTCAAATATCTTACTGTGGAAGTGTGGGGAGAATTTTGCTCATTTTGGAAAAGTGGTGAATGGGCTATGAACACTTGCTAAAGCTTATAGAGCTTCCCCATATAAAGGGGCTACAAGTGACTTTCTGTTTTGGGTAGATGCCCAGAGATGCTCGGCTTTGGCTAAGCTACCTATATTATGAAAAAGTTTTGAACTGACCTTAGGAAAAGATTAGGATTTTGTTTTGGGTTTTTTTCTTTTTTTAAGTCTCCGTATGAAGTAATTTTATTTCATAAAGTTGAGATAGACATCCAGCTTGAGTTATTAAAGTATTTGTTAGTCTCTGTCTCCCCAAAGTGAATTATTTGGAGTAGTAAGACATATATATTGATAAAGAGAGTTTCTGAATAGTTCACCTGACTTGTTTTGCTGTTTAAAATAGTTGGCTGAGTTTTGTTTTTTTTTCATCTGCGGAGTGGGAGATAGGTGGGATTCCATGTTGCACGTTAGAATAAAACAAAGTGTAGATTCACAGTCTGGTTTTAAATCCATGAGAGATGCGCTAGGTGTGTTTAAATCTGAGGAGTATGAGTTTTAAATGGCGTATTCATTAGCCATAGTTTTGAACACGCAAGGTGTCCAGAGTTAGGAGATTTTTCTGTGTTTTTCTGTGATCAGCTGAAGAAGCTACAAAGGGTTGCTGTTCTGTTGGTAAATTGTTTGCTAATTCAACTTTAATTTGTTCTCTAATTCTCCTTTTTTGCAGCGCAATGGTTGGCTCTGTGGCTGGAAATACTTACTCTAACCAGGCTTCAGTGTATAGCCCACCACCTGCTACTGTTGATGTTGCTGCTTATCAGAATGCTGGAACTAATATGTCCCAGGTGCCAAACTATAACTTAGCATCTACACCTCTGCCACAGACAGCAGGCAGTCAACAAGCACCTCCACAACAACCGCAGCCTCCACCACCTCAACAGCCACAGCATAGTTACTCACAGAAGGCTCTGCTATAGGATCCAGGACTTCTGATTCCTAATTTTCTTTAACCTCTGCTAAAGGCAGTTGGCAATTCTATGAGTTTCTTCCTTTAATCTCTTAAACTTTGTTTATCCTCAGCTTAATAAGAATCTATCTTGGTGAACAAGTTCAATTTGCACTGACTTTTTAGAATTTTTTTTTTTTAATTTTACAGAGGAATGGGTATATTTAGGACATTTAATTCCTTTTAAAATGCCTAAAAATTGGTACAAGATTATTTATGTCTGGTAAAATTGGCTAGTCTGTGAAAACTCAACACTTGCAAACTGTTGTGGCATATATGTTATGTACATATAGTTTGTGATTGCAGTAGTGGCCATTTCGTATAGCTATGGTGATCATGTGAATATATTTAACACAATGTTTAAAAATAATTTACTTTACTATTTTATTTTAATCATGAACTGACAACCATATTTCGTAGTTTTGTCTAGTTTTATGACAAATGTGGTGTCTTTTTCCAATGCAGGAAAAGCAGTCATTCTGCATATCATGGTTACACTTACAGGCTAAGGTCTATACATGAATTTACAAACTTACCTGAGTCTAGGTTTCGTTACTTCTGGAATTGAACACAAGTGTATCATGACTATTAGATGGCTTATCTACCAAAGTAAACTAGTTAACTAGTAAGCGATTTTGAGGGGATAACAGCAAATTATGATTCTGCTTCAGATATAATTAGTTAACTTAGAACTACTATTCAGAGGCTGCTAAACGTATCATGGGACCATGCAACAGATCAGGATCTTGCATTTCATCATGAGAAGTATGTAATTTATTTTTTTTCCAAGTTGTTTTTTACAATGAGAACCAGACCTGTATTCTGTGTGTGTTGGTAGAGATTACACCAAAGACAGAGGAATTGAGTTGGAGGAGAAATGTCGAAGTTTTAAACTGGAACACACAACACGGATAACACTACTTTATTCAAGTCTTATTAATTAGAACATGGAGAATTATGGACATTTAAATCACTTTGCTGAACAAACCTTCAGGGCTTTATTTTAGCTCTTGTGGCCTTGCTTAGCAATTTGTTCTGTTTACTGTTTTTACACAAACACTTCTGCCTTAAACATCTGTTTCAATTTCCAGTTGTACTATCTGAGTTTATTAGCCCTTCTATAGTATGAATAGTTTAAGGCATCTTATTTTCATTCACTTTCAGGTTACTTTGAATTCCCTTCTGCAGCAGCATGCATTAGCCTTTTTTTAAACCCTTGCATTTCTCAGTAACTTACCTGGGCGGCTCTTTAAGGCATGGTATTTTCTTTCTGCAGTTGAGGTGCTGCAGAAGGAACACGGTGATGGAAGGCAGCATTTTAGATACGCCCAATCAGAGTTTCTTCTACAAAGACTGTTACTTTGCATTTGTGTTCAGTCCATTAATGCTCCCTGGTTTCCTCTTAGTTTTTCCAGTGACTCTAATTCCAATTAGAGCAGTGCTCGATGGCTTCAACATCAGATCTGTGTTTTCAGTCTCATTAGTATGTATGTCAGAAATTGTTTGCTTTTGCGTACAATATGTTAGTGTGATGCTTCTGGAATTAAATGTTGCAATTGTACATTATACTATAAGCTGACCTCAGTTATCCCATGCACTCCTGCATCTGTTCACAGTTACCTAACACGCCTTTGTTTCACTGTTTTAATAGACATTGGTGTTTTGCCTGTTAATGCTTTCAGACGACTGCTTTGCATAACTCCTGACTGGGATGGTTACAAAACGTGCCCACAGCTGATGTGTTCCAGTTGGGGATGTTCTAGCCAGCTGGCTGGTTTTGGTACTAGTCTTTTCACGTAATTTTTTTCTCCAGAGTTCTTAAGCACCCTCACAAACTGTCATTACTTCAGTTCTTGGTGTCATCACAAAAGTCTGTTGAATTTCAAAGGAAATACTGAAGAAAAAAAAAAATCCAAGATATTGTCATAGATCATTTTTCAGAGATGCAAGAGCTGATTTTTTTTTGAAAAGGCATGTAGTATCGTCCAGATAGAATTGTCTGTAATGCTGTCGGTACCTTATTCCAAAATCAGAGAAAAAACGTGTATACAATTGTACAATTTCTACACAAAAGTGAAAATAACTTTTTACTCCATAGTTCTTAGGCCCTGATTCAAGGAGGAGCTTGAAGCATCAAAATAGTCTGGCTGACATTGGCTATTTGTATTCTGAGGTTTCCAGCTGTTGTCTCACGTGTTCCCTGTGGAACTTCTGTACAGAAATGACTCGGCAAAGTTACTTTTATTACTAATTTGTTTTTGTTTTTAAAATTTTTGAAGTCTTCTGTCCTTAACACACAGAAATGCTTGTTCCTGGTTTCTCCTTTAAACACCAAAAACTTATGTGTATCTTGTTTTTCTGCCTTCCAACTTACTAATTTTGGGCATTTATCCATCTTTAAGAAAATTAAAATCATCTTTCATTTGTATTCATTGTGACCAAAAAACACTTTCTAAAATGCAATGCCGCTATAAATTCAGTATAATAAAAGTTTTGGAAAAAAGATGTACACTTTATTTTCCTTCATGCCTTTATTAGTCACTGCTCTAAGGTATCTCCTGTAACAAATTGTGGATTTCAGTTGGCTTGGAATCAGTTTTCATGGTCCACATTTGGTGCAATAGATCACTAGATTTTTAGGTTCAGTCTTCGTGTTGCTGTTGCATCCTACATTTTCCGTTTCAGATGCAATTTTCAGATTAAATTGAATTTGGAGCTGTATTGCTGCATGTTGAGTTTTCTCATTTAACAGAAGAGATTATTTTGTCTTCTCACTTGGTTATGTCCCGTGTGCTAGATACTCTGAAGTGATGCTCTGAAGTGGTGCCTCCTCCTGCCTTGCTGGATGCTGCCAGTGCACTAATTCCTTCACTCATCCTCTCGTATTTCTCTTAGCAATTATATTTCAGTTCACCTCCTCTCAGCTGGTGTAGTATCAAGAACCTGGAGATGCCGTTGCTGGGGCTTCTCTGCTGTGATTTATTCTGCAATTCCTCGTTTATGCCTTGTTTTGACCCAGCAGACGTACGTTCTGTCTTACTATGGTATTGAGCACTGAATATGGGTGAGGGGGGAAAGTACACGTACAGCTACTGTATGGAAAAGCTTTTTAGCAAATAAAACAAGTGTCAGGAAGTTTTGAAAGCTAAGAATACCTGGAAATGACATGTTATTCATGTTCCAATAGAAGACCTAATTTTTAAATGTCTTGTACATGTTACATGTAAATTGTCAATGAAAGTCTAAAATGTTTTCGTAATATTTGTATAAACCTTTGTTATTCGACCCATTCATTAGGGAATACACAAATGATAGTTAACTCCAGGAGGAGTATTTTAGTGGCTTGTTTATCGTGGACTGGAGCAAACTCTGGAAAGTGCCTTCTGTGCATTTCACTGCTATAAACAAAGCTTGTTTACCCACGTGTATCATCTCAATTTCTGCGGGCTTAAGAAAGATGTCAAGATTTACTGTAAAGCATCCCAGGAAAAATAATGAGGCCGTCTGTTAAAATTTGCGACGCTGATGTCATGGCGGTGCGTTCCACAGCGTGCAGTTGCAGGAATGGTTGTGACATATTTACCCACCTCTGTTCAGTAACTGGTACCCCCCCGTAGATGTGTATTTAATGTTAGCGGCCAATGTACTTGTAGACAGCAGTAAACCAACACGAAAAAGGAACAAAATATAAAAATTACTGTGTGCTTCTCAACAGGGGTGGAGCAGCGTATTGCCCTCGAGATACAGCTACTATCCGTGAATTTCGAGGGGGAGAGAATTGAAATGATTTTGAGTAACCAGAATTTCAGAGATATCTGCCAGATTGCGATGCTTAGATGTAACAAAGGAGATAAATTTGCTTTTAATTGCGTGTGCATATTTTGGTGATCAAATCTAGGCTGCTATTATAGTTCTCTGATTTCATCTAGATGGCAGGAACATCAGATTTACACTGGAGAACTGCTTAATACCTCATTTTCCCATTTTTTTAGTATTTTTTCTAATACCACTTCCCTTTTCACTCATACTTCAAAGATATCTGTGCAGTCGTTACCCATAAAGGTCTTACCTTACTCCTCGTCTGCTGGGTTTCACAGAACGAAAAAGAACATCTCTAATTACAGCAGCTACAGTGGCACTTTGAGTTCCTTAACAGCAGCTTCCTTTGGAGAAGATGCACGTATCTGTTTTGAAGAACAGGGGAGCGTATTTTCTTCCAGTTAAGAATTGGGAGGAGATTTTTTTTTAAAGAAAAAGGTGAAGTAACAGTTACAAAACCCTCCGTTGCGACAAACCCCTCCATTGCTAACAGCGGGCAGAATCATTTTTACTCTGTTACTCCATCTTGGTGAAGCTGAGCGACTCCATGCTACAGATACTCCTTTTTCATTTTCAGCTGCAATGAAGAATATTAACCTCCGTGCGTACTATCCAACACCTCAGTAAAACGTGGGAAGGCCTCGGCATTTGTACTTCTGGCTTCGACATGTAAAAAACCACGATGTACCTTTCTGAAGCCTCCTTTATTAAACTGGGGCGTTTGTGTTTAACTACGTTCCGTTTGTGACTCTGTGAAACTGCAGATGTAAAGGTCACTCTTCACACTGCGACACTGGCAAAAAGGTGGTCGGAGTTTTTGTTCTTCTATCCTGCATGTGCTTCTGGAAATACAGACAGTTTTTGTCTTTGTCATGAGAAAGAAGCGAAGCCTGCTGCAGTCTGCTTCGGTTTTAACAAAGTGTACACAGTAGCAAAGTGCGGTTTTGGTTTGGTTTGATGCTCCCGTCGATGTTGGCATATGTATATATTTAGATATACTGCACTGTTGTACAAGAATTGTTTTAGTAAATAACACTATTTGTAAAAACTGTTAATTGTTTTTGGTATGAATGCAAAATATTAAAGTTGGAGTATTTAGTTCATTACGTTGCAAAGTCAATTTCTAAATTTCGTGGAAGAGCAGTCCGAGGAGGACCTCCTGCGCTGGAGGGACTTGGAGGTGCAGTAGGCAAGGTCTGTTAGACGTGCTTGGCTCAAATGTTCTGATTTAAGGTGGGCTGGAGGTGGGGTTTTGGTTGTTCTGGGGTTTGGTAGGGTTTTTTTGGTGGTTATTTTTGTATGATGCTTACACAGAGATTATATTATTTTTACTTTCAAAGTTTTTTCATCTGTCATTAACTTCCTTCAGCTAAAATCCAAGTAATACATTTTACATTTTATTCCAAGGGTGCTGCATGCTCTCTTGGTTAAGAAATACAGCATGAATGTTCGGAAGGGATGGTAAAGAACAAATGAAAACAACTGTCTGTACAGGCTAATGGATATATTTGCTTACAGATCAACAGGCGGATACCACCGGCAGCCTGACAGTTAATTCCATTTCTGATAATGGTAACACAAAGTAGCGTAGAAGTTGGTTGCTCGGTGTGAAATGAGTTGAAGATCCCCGTCGGTGAATCTACATTACTGCTTAAAATACTGTCAGAGCTGAAACTGGGTAGTTTTGGCAGATGTAAGCTGTGTCCTTAAATCAGTGGCAAACTTCACAGGTGTCTTGCTTCAACCGATGGGAGCACCTGAGACCACCCTGGGACTCGGGGAGCCGTGAGCAGCGGGTGATTGGCCTGTTCTGAGGTCTCTTCCTGAAAGTGTGAGCTGAACACCCTAGGATAAGTCATTGTGCGGGCTGTAGGTTCATGCAGTACGGTAATTTCTGTGGTGCAAGAGAATATCCATTCAGCTGACAGAATTAAAGCCCTACAGATTGTGTAGAAATGAAACATGTAATGTCTCTGGTTTGGAACAGGGAGGGGGAGTGCTTTACCCCTCTCTTTTGGACAGAAAGTGTGTTTCTGTGCAGGTGCCTATGATGAAAATACCGTTTGAGAGTTTGTTTCATAGTATTTAGAGCTTACTGTAAAATCTGCTGCCATGACTCTGGGCAACAGGTAAAATAAGCATCAGTCAGTGCTTAAGGCGATCAAACCATCTTCCCTTCAACACTCAGCGAACTGGTTCATAGGTAATCTCTGCATCGCAGTCACTCTGTGCTGCAGTACGAAGCTGGGCACTTTCCTGCGTTGTCTTACTAGGGTAAAGACTTGCCTCTCACAATATTGGTGAATTTAAATTGTCTGGATTATGTTAAGTCAAGGCTGTTTTGGTTGACACTGATTGTGGTCTGTGATTTAAACAAGAAGTGAGAAGTAAGTCATCATGAAAGAACTTGTGGGGAAACTTCCACTGATTAAGGATGACTTTCGCTTCTTAAAATTCCCATCAGTGTTGGGAGTACACACAGGCAACGTGCAGCAGCACAGAAGATAATACGGGGGGAAAAAAGGCAAGTATGTATTTCCAGTTGTAGACTGAGAGCATCTTTAGAGTACAGTGTCCTGAGCTGATATAAAATGCAAAAAATGTAGTGATGGTAGGACCTTCTATTTTGCTTTGACTGCTTTACCCTGTTAAGTGTGAGTTTTGAGTCCTCAGGCAGGCACCTTCGATTTCTAAAATCAGCACAGGTCGGTGTTTATGTCCATGTCCCCGAGACTGGTGCCATGCGCTCCCTTCGGACCCTGCTCGTAGAGGTGCTGGGGCCAGCAGGAACGTGCTTTGTGGTTGGCAAAGCGTGTCACCGGTGTGACACTGCTGGCTACTAGAAACTCATTTGCCCGGTCGGTGTCTCTGTTCACCACTTTTTGGCTACAAGAAGCACACGTATCAGGAAATGGAACCCTGCAATGTATCCATGCCCGGGCCACTTAATTTAGTATGGTATATTCTATAGCAGTGTTCTAAGCTTGATTTACTAATAAGCAAACAAATTGCCCTGTCCTCTACTGGAATCTATTTCTAGCCAGTGGTGATGGCTTGGCCCTGTTGACTCATACATCCTCAGTATTTGTGAATTACGCAGACACGTTTACTTTCACAAACGATGTGTCAGACTGACAATTTACTGTGCTTCACAACGGAGTGTGAACATCTCCATCCCTTGGCTTTAATGTCTCTTAGACTTGTGAAAATTTCCCCAAATTAGTCTTTTTCGTTGTTCCCCTGGTGACATGCTCTTGTAGCTGCTGCTGAAGAATTGTGGCAGTTCATTTAGGCAAATCCTGCAGCAAAAAACATGTGGCCTGAGGAATATGGGTACTGTGATGGTGTACGTAAAAATGTGGTGGTTTACGTAAGAACACAGGGCAGCCTCAGCTCAGCCGAGGACAGAGAAGTCATAGTTCTCTGGAGCTGTGGAAGAACACAGGGTCAGGACCAACCAGCACGCTGAAATGTGCTCCTCAAACATTCACGTGGGTGTTTTTCAGCGAAACCATAGGTGGTGTCTGAAAGACTCTTGTTTAGGAGGGTGTTTGTTCCGAGGGCTTGCTCTGCTCCTGGTGCGGTGAGGAAAAGCCACTAGTGAAGAATTTGTTGCTTCAACGGAGTCCACAATCTCACTTTGCAACAAATTTCTTGCAGCTTCCGTGAAGAAGTGATTTATATTATCTGATTGTGGGGATAATGACACTCAAGCAGGATTCAGCATTGGTAATTTTAAAACTCCTCCTGCTCACTTAACTGTAAAGTAGATAATTTTCATTTAGTAATTTATCTTAGTAAGCTTGTTCGCTCTCAAAACAGACATGCTTTCTACTCTTAAGCACTTCTTATCTTCCGGATAATCAGGGCTTCCTGTAAGTGCTGGCTGTTCCTTCCAAGGTTGCAGAGTCCCGCTGATGGCTTCAGAGAGCAGCTATTCGCCTTGGTTGCTCAAACCAGTCCCTAATTTTGCCTCTTCCAAGAACTAGACTCCTTTGTATTAGTCTACCCGTGAGGCTCAAATGGACTGCAGATTTGTTGCTCAGGTTTCTTCATTCAGGACAGATAGGAGGTAGCAAGGAATTTGTTGTCTATCTGTGAACAGCACCGAGCCGAGCAGCGTTCAGTGGGCTCCTGTAGCTCAGCAGCAACAATGCAAAGAATCCAAATCCCAGCTCTTCTGTGTGTGTGTGTGTGTGTATATATATATATGTATTTTCCGTCCCTTCCATGTACTAGACGTGTTTCCTAATGGTTATCTCTTTCTTTCATACACTTATACTTGATCCTTACAGTAAGTGTGCCCACAAATACTAATGGTTAGTAAATAATACACTTAATTAATTATAAACATATATTTCTGTATTTGGACATTTCCATTCTGTAGCTTTTCCTTCCACAATAATACATGTGTTTTGTGGAGCCTTTAAGCTGTTTTCTGAAATGCAGACAGTGCTGCTCTCATGTCCTGTCTCTTCCCTCGTCGCTGGCTCCGTCCCACAACTGCTGTAACTGGGCTTCGCGTTTTGGAGGCCTCCGTAACGTCGCTTTGGCCTACAGTGTATCCCTCACACGGCACCTTGCTGTTAACTTTGGATCATCGTTTTCTAATTCGCTTTATTACGTGTTCGTCAGTGGTGCAGCTTCACAAGGGAATTTGCCAGATTTCAACCCAAGAAAAGAGCAGCTCTGTTCTTGGGGACCGAAGTTCAGTTCTAAAAGGTTTGAAGGTAGATGCTGATAGTTGCATCGTATTTGCTATTTTTATCCTTTGCGGGATTCAGAAAGGCAATTACTCCAGTATGTGTGGCAAGTCCATCATAAACCCTCGTGAGTGGTTCACCACACGTTGTATGTTGCTTTCAGGAATTTGATGAGGCTTATACAGTCCCAGAGATGATTTCAGCTTTCATTCCAACTAGACCATGCACTTCACAGATTTTGCAGTCTTGTTTGTCTCTGCTAGAGACTTTCTATATTCTTTGAACTCTACTTCGTCACTAAGGATGTCATGTAATGGATGGGCAGAGGAGAATGTAGGAGGAAGTTGCTTGTTAATAGTGTAGGAGCAGTCTATTCCAACCCTGCACTTATCAAAGTTTGTGTCAAGGTTTTCCAGATGTTAACCTGTACCTTCCAAAGTGAAAGCATGTCCTTCAAGAGCATGGGGCGTTTCTGTAACTTCCTGGGAAAAAAGAGTTTCTAGATCTGTGACAAATAGGGATGTACTTTCAGAACACATGGATTGCTTTGAAAAGAAAATATTTTTTTATTCTACTGTGAATTAATGTGAGCGCACATGTAGTTAGAAATGAAAAAAAAAAGTAAGCGTTATTGAACGGCTGCAGTTTTTACCACACAGGTAGATGAAGGGTCTAAGCTTTTCCGAGAATAAGCCAGTCAGTCAGTGCTGCTGGGACTAATCTCTTCGACATGTCCTGGCTTCATCTTTGAAAATAAACTGCTAGAAAAATATTCTGTTATGGAACAGTTGTAAAGATAACAACCAAAATCTCATAATCAGCTTTTCATTCCGTTCTCATACTTTACTCAGGAGGCTGCTCTAATTATTTTAATTGTACCATTTAGGTAGAGCAAGTAGAATAGATTTAAGTGTTTAAAAGTAAATGCTTTCCTTTGGAAGTCGTCATTTTTAAAGTGTCATACTGTGCTGAACACAATATTCTGATGGAAATGTCTGTCTGCCTAATTAGCCAACCCTATTAACAAGTGCATTTTCTAACAGACCTTGTAAGAGTTTTCACTTACACATAATCCAGTACGTTTCTGTATTTTTATCATGGTATTTGTGTTATTGTGTTCCATTCTCACATTTTCCTATTATTATTTTGGGTAATTTTAATTATTTTTTTTTTTTTTTAGTAGAGTTTACATAAAGGCAAGTCCCAGCTCAAAGAGAATCACATTCATAAAACATGGAGTTGGCAGTGAGTCCAAGTGCAGCATATTTGTAATCATGTTGGGAGTGCCATCCTGGTCTTGAAAATACTTTAACAAGCCTCTTTCACCAACCTTTTTTTTTATTATTTATTTTAGTATTAGGTGGGAAACGTGAGTCTTTTTCCTCTCTCATTTGTATTGTCTCTTTTTCAAATAGATCAATAACTCTATTGCACAAAAACATCGTGATCTGGACATTTTTTCTCCTATTTTCTGCCTTACCTCCTAGTCCTACCTATGTTTGCATTTTCCTTTCATTTTTATCGTAAGAAACCTCAACTGGTTTCAATTCCCGGGAAGTCTTTCAGGCTGCAGCCAGCGGTGTGACGCACAGCTCTCCTCAGTATTTGGAAATAAAGGTTCACTAGCGAAGATTTGCTACAGAATCCTCGCATGTTTTGCCAGGAAGCTTGTGCCACCCTTGCAGTTTATGGTCACTTGATTTGTTTCTGGCTGTTCTCTTCACTAAGTTTCATTTTTTAAAAGGCGTCAGAACCCTCATGGGTACTTTGCAGTTCCCTCTCCTCCAAGTTCAAAGAGTATTGTCTGGCTTAAACTGTTTGAGCACGTGCTGAATCAGAATGTGTCTTGACAGTGATAATGTCCCCAATATTGGAATTTTGTACAGTAATGTCAGTTTAGCCTTACAGCCTCTTGCCTTACCGATACAGTGCCGGTGCTGACTGCATTCAGGTTATGTCTTGGAACGCCTCCCTCCTTTTACGTTGGAAGATGTTTGAGTCAGAGATTCAACCAAATAAGTAGCAGCTCTGATCAGAACTAATTTTTGAGAAAAGGCGGTTCACATTTTGATAAAATACATGGTTAAGTGCCACAGATTCCCTGGAAGTGTTCCCACAAATCCAGATCCAAATAGCCGTGCTCACGGGGACCTCCCTATCCTGGGCTACTGGGGTGCCAAGGGATGGCACCAGAGGCGTGACTCCACATCTGTATGTTGAAGGAGTGCTCCTGGCTGAGCGTGGCACTGTGCATTGGCTTGTCCTAAATGAGGGACTGGAAGGTTGCAGATGCTGGCAAGTGGCTGCCTGCGGAGTTAATTTTCTGTATCCTTACTCGTAGCAAAACTGTTGTTATTACTACAGTTGCAGTACGGTTTCACATATAGGCAGGGGTCAGGAAAAGCGATGTTGACCTCCTACATATGCAATTTTATGATTTGAATGTTCTGCTGGCATATTAAGTATGACCTCCTGGTTCGTTACTGCCAGACTGGTTTTATCAGCAGCCGTGCTGTGTGTTCAACAACAGGGAATCCTGTCGGCTCAGGAATCTTTCTTACCGACACAGTCTGCAACCTAACACTTTCCCGATTCCCTCCTGAGCCCTGGGATCCTGCAGGGCAGCTGTAGCACTGTCTGCATATTCACGGAATATTTAAGCCCACCTTGTGCACTGAGTTTACCAGAATATCATTCTTGTCTGCTTTTTCTATTTCCAGGGGGGACACAAAGTTTTAAATTGTCCCTTAAAAAAATAAAAAGATGCAAAGGACTTGGCCACTGAGGTGCAATAGTCTTGGGTTAATTGATTTTAAGAATACAAATCAGTCTTGCACTAGATCAGTATCAGCAGTGCAAACCTAAAGAGTTTGGGTTTCATTCAAGAAGTTTCGTCAGGGAGGATCTTTAGCTTCTTTGATAGGAGGGTGCTGTATTCAGGTACTGATAAAGACATCACTTCTAGCACGTTCTTTGCATGGACTGCAGTATTTGCTTCACTGATTTTGCATTGATTGTGACTCCCAATATAAAACTGTAAAGGATGTGGTGCCATAAAATGGATCCTAACTGCAGACCTAGCCTGTCATAATTACACAGAAATATTTGGGTTTTTTCCAAATTTCTCAGCTAAACCAGACTTGTTATCCATAGCTCATTGCAGATATTTGGGCTAATTGATTTGTTATTTTTAATCTGTGTCTCAGAACAGAACAGAAGGGGCAGCTGTTGAAGGTATCTGCGGTAAAACACGGAATATAGTAGTCAATGTACTTTGGAACAAGCACGAGACCGTGATGAAATGGATTTAGTCTTTTTTTCTTAGTACTCTGCGGCCAAATATGCCAAGTGTTGGCTTGACTCGAGCTGGGTGTGACATATGGGGTAGGGTCTTAAGGACTTGAGTGGTGGAGAGCGTGAAGGAAAAAAACCCAGGTAGCACTTGAGGTGGATGGTGCAATCGGGAGAGACAAACAAATGAATCTCTAATAACAAAACCTTGTTTCTAGAAGGACACACATGCTTTGTACAGAGAGCAATCGCCCACAGAAAGCCTCAATTATCTGTAAAGCAAGCAGCATCTTAAATCCGTGTAAAAAGTAACCTCTGTGTTATAAAAGGTGTGAAGTAAGCCAGAGCTGTGAGTGACATCAGAATTGCGGTGTGTTCTGTAATGTCAAGAGACTTACAGGAGTTTCCTGCTTTGGGTGCAGTAGTTAAGTACCTCACCTAGGAGAATTAGTAAAAGGAGCAAAAATTAAGGGTAGGCAAGTCTTTTTGGACAGTATTCTGACTCCTATGGCACGTGATGTTCTGAGCACTCTGGTGTTCTTCTTTGGTTGCCTATGTTTGTGCTGGCTAGTTTGTAGGGGAAATCGGGTTTTATGTCTTACGAAGCACTTCAGCTTTCTTCCCCCCATACCTATGTTTGCTGTTGACCGCTTGGCTCCCAGCTTTGGGAACGCAAAGGAAGCATGGGATGTATATATGGAGAGTGGTTTACTATATCCTGCTTCGCTGCCTGTGTGACATTTGCTGATTCGGTTTCCTGTAAAAACTGATACATCAGCTCACTTCTGGTCATAGATAACAGGCAGGAAGAGCTGCCAGGACTCCCAAGAAGAATAGTCTGTATAAATCCTCCGTGCAGCATGGAGCTGAGGTGAGTGTTTTTATTTTAGGAAGAAAAAGCAAATGGCATGTTTTGGTACTGCAGACGTAAGCTGTTCTCAGAAACCAAAGATAACTTAAGTTGTTCATGATTCCAAACCCATTGCTCTACAGAACGCCGAGATAAGATGACAATGTCAGTATGGAACGAAATAAGAGAGAAACGAAGCTGTTGTGCCGTTGCTGCCTTGATTGCTCGGCGGGCTGCCACAACGGGTCTGCCTGAGCGCGGTTACACGCTGTACCGGCTGAGGGAACAAACGGCGCGGCTGCCGGTGTACCTTCAGGAGCAGCCGGGGAGGATCCCTTGCACTGAACTGAGTGCTGCAGATATCTCATTTCTGGGACTGCTAGTGGAGGCAACCTAATTTGGGTTTAAACGCAGATAGCACGGCCGACCGCTAGTCAATGAGAAACCTATGGTTTATCTACAGACTCTTGCAGTACTTGGCAGGACAAAAGTGCTCTGAAATACGAAGTTTCTTTTCGAAACCTCTAAGCTTGAATATCTTCTGTGAAATGGTGGAAATAGCAAATTATAGCAAAGACATTGGTCTTGGCAAAAAGTGTGTCCACAAAACCATTCTTAACTTATCAGAGTAATTGTTTCCACTTGAATTTTTCTGATTTAACTGCCATTTAATCAGCTTTGAGCCTTCACATTTAAGATTAAACTAACAGCTAGGTTTCATGTTTTCAGTGTCATTTTGATGCCTAACCTCCACTGAAATGAGGCATCAAAATAATCCAGCCACAGCTGTGGCCAACCTCTGGCTTCTAGCCAAGGCACCAGGATGAGGGGATAGAGAGCAGCCTCAGTAAGTTTGCAGATGA